>CM076578.1:1896151828-1896369261 GCA_034641835.2 Pinus albicaulis
AACTTTGAAAACAAGAATATCTGAAGCACCTATCTTGAGAGGACCAAATTGGAAACTCCCTTTCCATATTTCTACGGATGCTTCAGATACAGCTCTAGGAGCTGTGTTGGGTCAAAAGATGGTCTTTATGCTGATTGATTATAACAAGAACATTTGACTCCCCATGAGTGAACTATACTAGACTAAAAGAGTTTTGAGCTATTTTCACATGCAATAATAGTTAGATATTACATAACAAAGATGTGGTAACTTTATTCATACTGACCATTCTGCGATTAGATATCTAATGAACATACCTGTTACTAATGGCAGAGTGACAAGATGGCTCCTAATTTTGCAGGAATTCAATATTACTGTGTTGGATAGACCAGGGAAACAAAATACAGTAGCTGATTTCTTGTCTAGGATTCATAATACTAAAGAAGATTCTCCTGTAGAGGATAAGTTTCCTGATGAATACTTGTTTGCAGTAACTATTAAGACTCCTTGGTATGCAGATATTGCTAACTATTTGGTTACAGGGAAACTGCCTTCACATTTATTTCCAAATGAAAAATGAAAAATTATTCAGGAGAGTTCAAAATATTCATGGATTTCTAATGAATTGTTTAAAACAGGGCCAGATCTTGTGATCAGAAGATGTGTCAAGGAAGATGAAATGCCTGATATTCTTAAGGCATGTCATGATGAACCATGCGGCGGACACTTTGCAGACAAAAGGACAGCCTATAAAATCCTCTCTTTAGGATATTATTGGCCTTCCTCTTCAAAGATGCAAAACAATATGTCAAAAGGTGTGACAGCTGCCAAAGAGTAGGGAAACCTACCCTTTCAAATGAAATGCCATTGCAAACACAGGTACTCATTGAACCCTTTGAAAAATGGGCTTTAGATTTCACTGGACCTATTAATCCACCATCTAAGCAAAATAAGTATATATTGGTTTGTACTGATTATGTTACTAAATGGGTAGAAGCCAAAGCATTAGTGTCTGCTACTGAAAATTCAGTTGTTAATTTTCTTTATGAGGATATTTTTACTCTCTTTGGTGTTCCAAGAGAAATTGTGACAGATCAGGGAAGCCAATTCACATCCAACTTGGTGGAGAAGTTGATGGAAGAATACAAAATCAAGCACATAAGATCTACTCCTTACCATCCGCAAGAAAATGGTCAAGTGGAGTCCACAAACAAAGTTCTTGAAAGTATCATCACCAAAACTTTTCATCTACATAGAAGAGATTGGGCAGAAAGGCTTCCTGAAGCCTTGTGGGCCTACATAACTACATGGAGAAATACAACAGGACATTCTCCCTATGAACTTGTTTATGGGAAAGAAGTCTTGCTCCCCATTGAGTTCCAAATCAAGACCTTCAAGATAGCAGTTCAGTTGGGGATGGACTTATCAGAAGCCCAAAAGCATAGAATGGAGTAGTTGAATGAGCTAGATGAGATCAGACAAGAAGCAATTTTAAGAACTGATCTAGTTCAATATAAAAGAGCTAAATGGCATGAAAAGTACATCAAAGAGAAGAAGTTTCAAGAAGGAGATTGGGCATTGTTATTTGATTCCAAGTTTAAATATTTTCAAGGAAAATTTCAGACTCATTGGCTTGGGCCATATGAGATTGACAATATCTTTAGCAATGGAGCGGTAAGAATCAAGACCATTGATGAGTTTCAAACTCCTCTTATTGTGAATGGCCACAGATTGAAAATTTATCATAAGCCACTCTCAAAAGAGGAATTTGTCAAAATGTTTCAAGAAAATTCTGCAATCAGGCTGGTACAAAAGAATTCTTCTTCTCCACCAGCCTAGCTTTTGTTCTTTTCAGTTAAAATAAAAATAAAAAAAATAAAAAATAAAAAAAATCGTATAAGCCTGAAAACCAATCACTGATTGGCAGTCTTATACAGAAAATATTGGGTGAAAATCAGGAACACCTGACACCCTATATTTTCCAAAAAATCTCTCTTTCATTTCACAAGTTTTGTGACCACCCACTCCATTCCATTCCACTTCATTCCACTTCATTTCACTTCATTTCACTCCATTCCACTTCATTTTGTCTATTTCATTCCATTTTCACCAATAAAATTCTTTTTCATGACCATTTCCATCTAGTCATTTGTCATCCGTTCATGTTCATTCATCCAAATAATAGCTGTGTCAGTTTCCGCAGCTGACATCTGTTTTCGCAGCTGACACCAGTTTCCGCAGCCAGAAGCAGATTCCGCAGCTACCACTCTGTTTTCAAAAGAATGTACAGCCAGATGTTATTTCCATAATCATGAAATAAAATGCAGGTATGAGGACCAAAAATGAAGACATGGAGCATTCAAGATACCAATGAAGAGAAACTAATTGAAGACCAAGGAAAAAGGCAAAGATTCCAAGGTATGAGTAAAAATTCATTTCAAATAGCATTGAAAACACATTTTTATATAGTTCTAAACCATAAGCTCCATCCATTATGTGCAATGATTATATTGACAAATTTCGTAACCCTTTCACGATCTCCATATGATCTTCCCGCATTCATTCTCAAACGGTTCCATAATTAAACCCCCGATCTTCACTCATACTCCGATATTCCACCAGTGACAATGAGACGTAGTTGATTTGACCACGGGCTCTTTCAGCCGCATAAAATCCATAGCCGTTGTTTAAACGTGCTTACATTTATTTTGCAGCCACCAAATTTCAAAACACTGTCGGATGTGTTATACTCCTCCTATTGTTCTGTTAATCTCACAGCCGTATCTCTGCCGTGCTCACGAAACCCCTCTCTGTTCCGTTTCACTCCATTTCGTTCTCTGTTACGCTACAACCTGTATACCCACTCTCTGATATCTACATACAGTCATTGTGCTCATTTCCGTGCATTCAGCCGTTCTACTTCCATTGAACCCTCACGCAGGCAAATTTTTGAAGAGCAGAAAGAAGAATGGGTAAATTGCTAAGAGCAGAACCAGAAGGACCTAAATTCATGGAAGGATATCCGCAAGTCAGGGATATATTGAAGAAAGCAAAGTGGCTGCGGTTTATCCAAAAGTTCAGAGGCTATCATAAAGAAGTGACAAAAGCATTTGCAAGGTCGTTCAATGGCCTGGAAGTAGAGATTGGAGACCTTAAGTTTGCGGTGAACGAGGCATCTATAGCAACTGCCACGGAACTTCCTCAAGAGGGTGAGCGTTGGTTTAACAATAAAAGCATTAGTGATGAAGCCTGGAGAATAATCTTACGAAACCAAGGTATGGACATAACTATTTTTCAAAGAGGAATTCTGTTCATGCTTTGAAAGAGGAATGGGCTACTTTGCTGCTAGTTGTTCAAAAATTCATTACCTGTGAAGGCTGTTTTGGGTCCATGTATATGTACCATACCAGATTGCTGATGAATTTTCTAGATAATCAAACTCTCAATCTCCCATATTTTCTATTAAATAGTTTGAAGAAGATTTCTGTGATTGTTCAGAAACATTTAGGATATGTAGAACCACATCTATATCACCACGGTCTTGCAAAAATTTTGATTGAAAAAGAGTTAAAGGAGAAGAAAGACACATGGGAACAATTTTTGATTAGAAATTTCTTTGAGGAACCTCAGGAAATTCCTGAAGGTAACACATCAAGAAGGAGTAGGAGAAAGAGAACAAATGATGAAATTCAAAATACTCCTACTACTACAATTGAAAGAACTGATAGGGAAGAGAGACTGTCAAAGAGGAAGAAGAAAGAAACTAAGGGTAAAAATCCAATAACATCAAAAGAGAGAAAAACTATTGAGGCTATACATCAAACTCCTTCTTCCGAAGAAGAAGATCATCAAGTGTTATCTAAGAGATTGGTTCATCTTCAAGAACAGTTATCTATAGCCAAGAAGAAAGAGAAAGGGAAACAAAAGCAAAAAGATAGTGGTCCACAGCGTGTGAGAAGAAGTTCCAGGCTTAAGGGGAAGTTGAGGAAAACGCAAACGAAGGGACCTCATTTTATTGATTTGGGAGAAGAAACATCTGAACAATCCCCAGCTGACCATAGTCCATCTCACTCTCAGTCAATTAGTGAACCTGGTTCATTTCATTCTCAGTCAGACATTGAACATAGTCCATCCCATTCTCAGCAAGATGTTGATGTGAGCCCTTCTCAGCCAGATTTTGAAGATAACTCTCCTTCACGGCATTTTGGGGACAACCCAATAAAAATGACACCTGATATAGACCCCAAGCAACAGGAAGTATATGATTATATAGAATCTTTAGAAAAAGCATCTACAGGTCCCAGTACTTCGTCCATTCAGCCTCACACAGTACAGGATGATTTAGTCCAATCACTGAAACAGGAAGTCTTTGAGCTAGAGCTTTTAAATAAACACATTAAAAATGAAAATGAGACATTGAAGGAACAAAGCAAATTGGACAAAATCATTCATGATAATACCATGCTACATCTGGGAATATGGTAGAAGAAGAACAAGAAATTGAAAAAGAAATGCCAGAAGTTAAGCAGAGCACTAGTTAATATCAAATTTAGATGCTTAATGAAGAAGCCTAGGATGTTGGCAGCACCAAGGAAAAAGAGGAGAGGGCTGGATGTACTGACTGAAGTGTCAAGGCATATGAACTGAAGAAGGATTATCAAAATTTTGGTTGCATGAGGACATGCAACACCTTCACAGTGGGGGTATGTTGAGTCTCAAATCTGCATCTTTTCCATACACCTTTCTATCCATTTTTCATTCACCTGAACCTCCCAAGTTGTCAATATCATTGATATTAATTGCAAAAGAGCATATAAAATGGTTTTTAACTATATTTTTGTGTCTGCTGTTTGATTTAGATTTTTCTCATTTAGCTGTAGAATCTTGCCACTTTCCGCAGCTGCTGCAACTTTCTGCAACCATTTTGTGAAACTCTATGTTACAGGTGTCTTCAGGTAAAACAAGCCACATGGGCAAGTCAGAAATGATGTGGACATGGATCGTGTCCTATTGGCTCGAGCAAATTCACCTAAGGAGGCTACGGTCAAAGGTGGCCAAGTGGAAGTCAACCATAGAGTCCCACGGTGACAGGACTCTGTTTCTCGTCACGTGGAGATTTATATGGTCGTTTCTGAATTGCGGGAGACAAATCAACACCTGTACATGGCTCCATAAGCCGAATTCAAACATCCACTCTTCATAGATTTACTCCTCAACGCGACCATGATCCTAGATCTCTGGACGTAATGGTTTACGTGTTCTCTATCAGCATAAACTTTAGGAAATTAGTTATATCACCTTCAGTATAAATAACGCGTTTGCATACGCATAAGAGTTAGTTTTTATTAGTCTCCATTAGCCTCCAGATAGCTCTGTAATGTAATTACGTTGCCACTGTGCCGTAATATCACCTTTCTGTTATGACTGCATTTTAATATATAAGAAGACTCTGTTTCCAAGCGTAATTTTTACTTGAAGTCTGTTGCCAAGGCTGGTGTAGAGGGCCCATGCACACGCTGAGGTTTTGTGCATTATTGTATAGTTCTTGTTTTATTTCTTTAAGCTCATTGTGCCATAATTCATTCATGTGTTTATACATTGCATCTTTCATAGTATATATGCTTCATTTCTGTTTATAATCTTTCATGCTTTACATCTTGCTTCTGTCCATAATCTTTCATGTTTTATGTTATTGTTAACTAATCAGTGTTCTTGTTTCAGGTTATAAATAGGCAGCCCGGGCATTTGCATAACTTTTTGACTAATGACATGGAATTAATATTGTTCTGCTGCTAATTTACTTTTCTTAGTTTCTGTTTAATTTCAGTACTGCTTTGTTTATTTCAGTCTTGCACATTTGTTTCAGTAGTTAGATTTAGATATATCAAATTGTTCATGACATCTTCAGTTACCTCCGAAAGCCACAACTGGACTGATGGTGAGGGATTGAAGTATGAATGTATAGTTTGATATTAGTTTACTTTCTACAAGTTAGATATATTAAATTTCTCATGACATCTTCACCATTCGAAAGCCACAGCTTGACTGATGGTGAGGGATTGAATTATGGATGTGTAGTTTGATATTAGTTTCCTTTCCGCAAGTTAGAAATATTAAATTGTGCATGACATCTTCAGTTACCTCCGAAAGCCACAGCTGGACTGATGGTGAGGGATTGAATTATGAATGTGTGGTTTGATATTAGTTTACTTTCTGCAAGTTAGATATCAGTTACTCAAGTTGTTTATGGTTACTTCCGAAAATCATAGCTTGACTAATGATGAGGGATCAGAAGACAAGTTGATGTAAATTGATTTAGATTTACTTTATTGCAACTTTGGGATTTCTTTTAGCATAGTTTCTTTTGTGTTTGAAAAGCAGCAAGAATAATGAGTTTCATGATCAGTAGTTCATCGTTTGTTTGACTAGAGTAGTGATGCAATTTCATTTTCTTTAATTTCATTTTCTTTGAAGAATTAATTTTGTCATTGTGTGTTTTTAAAATTCTTTTGAAGTTTGGAAAATCATTAGAAAGACATTGTTGTCTTGAATATTTTTCTCCATACTTGTTTTTCAGAATTTCATAAAAAATCCAAAAACGACCAAAAAGTAAGAGATATGTTATCTTGCACATATAGTGCGCCACACTTCATTAGCTTACGAATTCCGGATTGATAAATTAATGTAGCAATTTAGGACACACTAAATTGACCAAACACCTGCACTCCAAGATGGATCCAATAAGCAAGGAGATGTCGAGGAACTCAATTTCCTCCTAGATGTATTTGTGCGAACAATTGCGGTACTTAAGCGCAAAATGTTTCTTAGAACCTTTGATACCCAACTTTGTCCTCATAGCTCCCCAAAGGGTATTGTTGTTCCTTGATGGCGTCTCAGAAATAATTCCAAGTGGGTGCATCCAAGAACATGGAGGATTCCGCCTCGTCCTTTTTCTCATAGTAGGTTTCCCACCAGTCCTTGACATGGGGGGCGGCTTTGAGGAGTGCAAAAGTAATCTTTTCTCGATTGGAAAAGTCATGAACTGAAAAATATCCTTCTAATATATTCAACCATATATTTATGACGTCTGCATCTATTTGGCCCTCAAATATGGGACTGTTGAAGTTAACTTGTACCTTGAAAGGAGTGGTGCCTCCAGAGTGGTTTTCAGATGAATATGCATCATCGGTGGGTAGCCGTCAAAGGATCTAGGAAAAGTTATCCATCATCGCGTTCCTCTTTTTATCGAGAGCCTCCTCGAGCAATATTTTGGTAGGATATCTTGCTCCCTCTTCTTTATTTTCCTCTGCCATGGGAGGCCATCGCAGTTTTCAAGTTTGATCTTGCAAAGGTTCAAACAGATCGCGCCCTAACTCCTTATACCCCGATCTCGTCGGGGACATGCAAAGAAAGATCGAGAAATATCAGACTGCTTTGACACCACTGATCCATATTTATGCAGGAACACAATAAAATACAGAAATAAACATAAACGCAGAGATGAAGCAGCAAATATACTTCATTTCATTAATATCAAATAATTGAAATAAGCTTATGGAAAGAATGGAAATAAACTAGCTCAGACGATGGTAACTTATCTCTAAGAAGAGATGTGGAAGCTACATTCCTTTGAACTGTGTTACAATGAGGCTCAAGGGAGTTTTTATTATTGAAAAACATGGGAAAAATGTAAACAACCAAGTCCATAACCCCAGGAGATGGAACGCCAAGAGTTTTTGGGCCCCGTTGGGGTTAGTTGGGCAACCAAATTCCTAGGGTCATAACTTGGTAATAATATCTCCATTTGGCGCATATGATATATCGTCAGAAATATCTCTCCAAGTTCTACAGGATTTTCCGCAGGCCTTGCCTTTGGCTATGGGCCTGTTGCAGACCTAAAAAAACTTCGTTTATGGGGTGAAAATTGCTCCAGAATTTTGGGACCTGAAAAACTGCTAAAAACAGTAAATGCTGCTATAAACAAGGAAACTGATGAAACCGACTGGAGGTTTAGGTGGAATAAGTGGGTGGCCACAAATATCCACCTCGATGAAGAATAGATACATACTACTCAATAATAATTCTATGCATATAAACATAAATAATTATGAACCACAATTTCTTGAAAAATCTTACACAACCAGTCCATTCACATGTTTTATTATTTGAAAACTTAATAGGGGAAACCACGATCCACCCAACCAATGAACTACTACGTCAGTGATTCCCCCCAAGCATTAGGAAACCCTTCTATTAGGAATTAAAACACAATATTCTATAATTTTTTCTCCTTAAACCCTAGAAATTTCTTGATAATACAAAGTCAAAAATTATTTTATTCTTTCTGGTCCAGTCTTTCTCTCCCACTGTAATTTTTTTTTCTTTCTAAGATTTCCCTTCTCTCTCGAAATATATCTTGTTGCTTCCACCACATGAAATTTCTCTCCCATCATGTCAATTATGGTGTTTAGTAATATTTTTAGAAAGACGTAGGATTGTTTTAACTATGACAACTATCACTTCAAAAATGTCCTTTGTTGGACTACAACTGATTCTCAAGCATTTCCTGATAGTTGGGAGTCTGATTACTGACATGATGGGTCCTCTTATATTTTAAAATAAACCTAAGTAAAATAAATAACATTTAATTCATAAAAATTAATATTTACATATGTCATCAAGAATCCAACAATAATTTAATCCTATATCTATTACCTAAATTTAAATGTATGACTGCAAATAAAGCCATAAGTTTTGATAGACATCATTTGCATCAGGGGTACTACATTTCCCCTCCCCTTAAATAAACATTGTCCTTGTTTTCTTTTCTTTTTTGAAACAGAGAAGGAAAAGCTTCTCTCATTTCCTCTTCCATCTCCCAAGTGGCTTCCTCCAACCCAAAATGATTCCATTGCACTTTAACTTGGGAGATGGATTGATTGAAAAGTATAGTTTCCTTCTGGTACAAAATTTGTAGAGGCCTGATATGGAACTCACCTTCTGATTCAACTCGTACAAAATTTCAATCAATAACATGAGTTGAATCATGAATATATTTTTTAAAAAGTGACACATTAAATACATTATGAACCTTAATATGGGTTGGTAATGCTAGTTGGTAGGCCACTAGTCCTACTCTCACTAGATTTCAAATGGTCCACAACATCGAGGTGCTAACTTAGCACAACTTCCCAGTTTCAAAGTATTTTTTTTTGGTATAACTTTAATATACACATGTTCTCCCACTTTAAATTATTTATGTGTCTATTTAATGTTTTCATAGCTCCTCTATCTGTCTTGGGCTACATTTATACTTTTTAACTATCTATTCCATCTCTTGTAAGCCATCAGGTCCCAAAACATGTCTATCCTTGGGTTGGCTCTAACTCAATTGAGTATGCGGCTTTTGTACATAAAGGACTTAAAAGGGGCTCATCTTGAGGGATGCTTGGTAATTTTTATTATACACAAACTCGACCAGATGTAAATAATCTTCCCACTTATTGGGTTAATCCATTGCATACATGTGTATCATGTATTCTTGAATTTGATTGGTCCTTTCAGTTTTCCCATCACCTTGAGGATGATACATAGTGCTGAAATTTAGTTGTGTGCCCATTCTTGAAAAAGGTGTTTTCCAAAATTTGGAAGTAAAATTTTCATCCCTATCTGATATAAAAAATTTCGACATTCCATGTAATCTGAATATTTCTTTCATGAAAATTCCAGCCACATGAACATCCTTATAAGTTGATTGGACTAGTATAAAGTGAGAAACTTTTGTAGATTTATCTATGACAGCTGTAATCGAGTCATGTTGTCTTTTAGTTCTAGGTAATCCTATAATAAAATATATTGAACTTATTCGGCATTTCCACTCTTGTATGTGCAAGGGGTTCAACAATCCAACAATATGTTTGTGTTAAACCTTGTTAGAATTCTTAACACCTTTCCAAGTATTCTACTATTTATTTCTTCATTCCAACTCAAAAAAAATTATTTTCAAGTTTGGAAATAAATTTTGAATATCCAATATGAGTTGAATAAGGCCTTTTATGATGCTCATCTAAGATTATTTTCTTAAGGTTAGGCACATTAGGTATGTAAATTTTGTTTTTGAAAGTTATCAAGTTATCTTTGTTTACCGCATGATATAATTTTGTTGTTTATTCAACTACATTAATTATTTTTTCTTCCGATTGTCTATATACCTAATCTATTAACGATGTTGTTTTAATTTGATCAGTGAATTTGTTTCAACACTACTCATGGAAATCCAAAATACCTGATTCACACTCCTACTCAATGCATCTTCCACTTTATTCTCTTTCCCCTTGATATCTCTAAAATCAAAATCAAACTCTATTAGAGAGGTCATCCATCTGACATGTTTAGCATTTAAATAAGATTGGCTGAAAAAATGTTTTAAACTGATATGATCAGTGATCAATGTAAATTTATATCCTATTAAATAATGGCGCCACATATTTAATGCATGTATTGTTGCAGCCAATTCTAAACCATACACTGCATATTTCTTTTTATAATCATTCAACTTTCTAGACACATAGGCTATTACATAATAATCCTGCATTAATACCCCTCCTAGTCCTTCCACGCATGTATCAATCCAAATTGTATATTCCTTATTAAGGTCAACAATTTTTAGAATTGGTGTTATATTTAGTATATTCTTCAGTTGTTAAAAACTCTCTTGGCACCTCTGAGTCCATTCAAATATAAATCTTTTTTTGTGTAAGGAAGTTATGGGATGAGCCAATTTAGAGAACCCCTTAATGAATCTATGATTATATCCCATAATACCCATAAAGGATCTAATATCTTCCATATCCTTGGAAACAAGTCAGTTAAGGATTGATTTGACCTTTCTTGGGTCTACTACAATTCCTTCCTTGAAAATTACATGTCCCAAATATTGAATTTAGTCTTGATAGAACTCACACTTACTGAAATTAGTATAAATTTGGTGTTCCCTAAGTGTTTGTAGCATTATTCTTAAGTGTTTTTCATGTTCTTTTAGCATCTTAGAATAAATCAGAATGTTGCCAAAAAAAATAACACAAATTTATCCAAATATTGGCTAAAAACATTATTCATTAAACACATAAAAGTAGCTGGAGAATTTTTGAGTCCAAATGGAAGCACACTAAACTCAGAGTGTCCATATCTAGTTCTAAAATTTGTTTTATGAATGTATTCATCTTTTATTCTCAATAGATGATAACCATATCTTAGATCAATTTTAGAAAAGACAATGGCTCCTCTCACTTGATCAAACATGTCATCAACTCTAGGTAGTGGATATTGTTTTTAATTGTTAGCTTATTTAACTTCTTATAGCCAATACATAGCTTGAATGTTCCATATTTATTATTTACAAATAATATTGGTGTTCCCCATGGTGAAACACTTGATCTTAATGCATCCTTTATTCAATAATTCTTGAATTTTCATTTTTAATTCCATTAACTTGGTCACACTCATTCTGTAGGGTTCCTTAGACAGTAGTGTGGCTCCCTATACCAATTCAATAGTAAATTCAATATCCCTCTTTGGTGGTAATACAAGGATTTCATCTCTAAATACATCCTTAAACTCTCGTACCACCTTCTCAGATCATCTAAAGTTCTTGTCTTAGTTTCTTGGGAATGATATTCTACTTGGATAGCAAACAACTTACACCCCTTTTTAGCACACTTTTTTAGTTGTAAAGCTGATATTTTCCTAATAGAAATCGGTGTGGGTATACCTTTGATAATTTGTACCTCTCCTTCATCCATGGTATGGGTCAGAGTCTTATCTAAACAATTAACAATTTCCCTATGTATTTCCAGCCAATCCTTTCCTACTAATACATCATAAGAGCCCAATGGAAAAACACTGATGTTTATGGTTGTTTTATTCCCATTTAATTCAATGAGTAGGCCTTAACCTAGCTTGTAACTTTCCTCTTAGTGATGGTGGCTAATTGGACCAACAAGATCTTTTATTTTTTCTATATTTAGTTTACATTTTTCTACTATTTAGGGATTGATATAACTTAAATTGGAACTAGAATCTAGCAAACTGGACATAGGTTGGTTTAAAAGATTACTTAATATATCAACCATGGTAGATTAATTCTCAACTTGATGTTCCTCCAATGCCATGTCAATTCTAGGAATGCTTCTCGTCGTGACATTCCCTACAGAGGTCTCTTGAACATTTTGTAGGTTTTGAACGAATTTCACATTATATGGGAAATTTCACAAGAAGTGAGGCTCCCCACAACCCTAACACTTCAGTGGTTCCCTTTCCTTCCTATTAAATCCTTTGTTGTTCATATCTATTGGTATATCCCCTTTCTGACTTTGAGTATTGTGTGGTTGATTGTTTCTTCTGTTAAAAATTCGATTATGGTGACTCTCACCATAATTTTTAATAGAAGATTTTTTAGACCCTTTTACTCCTTGCATAAATATGCCATTCTTTTTGTTGGGCTAGGATTTTGCATTTTCACTCCGTTTAGACTTATGATAACAAATTATAACCTTATAGATGGCTTTATTCATATTTTTTGGATTATAATATTCAATTTTATCATTAAACATGAAGGGAAGGAAGATGATAAATCGTTGCACTTTGGATTTTTCCTCACGAATGTAAGGCACATATCACAAAAGGTGGGTAAATTTCATTACTAGCTCATCCATGGTCATTTTATCAAGTCTTAATTCATGGAATTACTTTTCCTTATCATCATAATATCTTTCGATTAAGTACTTTTCCTTAAAAAAAATGAAATTATTCCCAATTAACACTGCTGCCTTCTAAATTGTGTACAATTATGACTTCCTCCCATCTTAAGGATGCCTTACCCTGTAACTGATATGTGGCTAATATATCCTTTAAATTACTAGGATACTCATAAACTTGAAAGTATCAATTAATGTTGAGTAACCATGCCTTTAATGCTTCCTATAACTCACTGTCAAAGGTTGGAGGTCTGATTTTCTTCAATTACCCTTGCAACCCTACTTTTGGTTTCTTCCCTAGATAGGAGGCATTTTAGTTGAATTAAATTCCTCAACATATTTATGTTTATCATATTTACTTTCATCCACAATATATATGTTCTTTCGTTTTTAATACTCCCTTATGTCTTACTCTTACGTGACTTTTTCTACAGTTTTTGGGTTTGACCTATCTGTTAAATTTTTTATAAGTTTTTCTTGCTTGACACTAGCCTTGAGTAGCTTCTCGTTATCTACTCGAATACTGGCTAGATGCATAATTATTTATTTAATCATATCTAATAAATCCATTGTAGGAGGAGATGTTTCTCTTCCTAACCATACCCAGATCCGTTCTTCTCCTATGTGTGTTCTTGCAGGGCATTCCACCATCTTCATTCCTTCTTTACTTTAATTTGATTGTTTGTTAAACAAAAATTGTGATTGGGCTCATAAGCCACAACATTACAAACTAATACTCGTATACCACATGTCATGTACTTCAAAATCCATTAGATAATACGAGTCATTTATACCATAAAAATAATTAACTATGCTCTTTTACCAGTTCATCAATCTATGTTTTGTTGTTAAGCAAACAAGGCTAACAAGGGTATATTTAACAAATTTTATGTTACCATAATTTATCTTTTTATAACCATCAGATTTTCACTTGTTAAAGAACATATGATTTCGTTCTTACAATATTATGTTATTGCTAATGAATAAGCAGTAACTTTTTCTAATAATATTGATTGTTTTCTTTTAACCTAACTTCTTTAAGTCACTATTTGCCTTACCTAAGTTACTAGGCCCCCTTGGATTATTAAGACTTGATTAAAAAATAATAAAGAGGAGGTTCCATTTAAGGTATTTAATACCCAAACCTAATGGCATAACACATATACATGTAACCTATGTCAGTGTTCCTTTCTCATAATTCAATACCAAAACTTTATAATTGTACCAACCACGAGTTTACCAACGCGTTGTCATCATCAGGTTGTTAAGGTTCTAGAATGGATACACCTATATCTCCCTGTAATTATCATTCCTTGTAATTGTGTTTATTTTCTAATGTTATGAGTGTTTCAAACCTTTGTATCACCACGTAAAAGCGATTCATGTGCCCAATTCACCATGAAAATCATGCGTCATATTTCTATGTGGCTTGGCTTGGGTGCTCCACCTGACTTGGCCATGTGATATGCCATATAAGGGAGAACTGAGATTATACTGAGGGATCCAATAATTGGGTATTTTCTAGTGGTTCGGTTAGGGTAACTACCCTTCCCTCCCCCACCTTCATTTATGCCACCATTTGAAATGTGAGCCTTTAGTAAATCTACAATCTATAAGAGGATGAGGGTTTAAGGGTTTGTATCTTCCTTGATTCTTCAAACCCTTTGGGATTTACAACCAATTATGTCCATACTATGGTCCTATAATCCTGGAGAATATTATTATGTCAAATTGGAGAATTTCAAGTTGTCGACATGGTCACCTTTGCTACAAGAACTGCTACAGGTTTTTCCAACCGACGAATTTCTTCCTTGAATTGTGAAAACCCATTAATATCCTCTTTTCTTATTTTGAATTTACTTCCATAATTTTTCTCAGGTTTGTAACTAACGAATTTTTATGTAATAGTGAAAATCTAGGTTTAACACAAGGACTTGTTGCTCATTATTTTAATATTACAAAGCTATATGCCTTTGTTACTAATATTGTAGCTATGGGTACAATTATTTTACTTTTAGATGAACCACTAACCTTCGCCATCAGAGATTCCTCAGGTAATTTTCTCCAAGATTCCTATATTCTTCCTTTTGTGTTATGTCTAATATTTCACAGTGTATATTCAATGGTTTTATGTTTAGTAAAGGAGAAAGCCTCCTTCTTACTAGTTTCATTCTTTATCTTTTTCACAAGCCAGAGCTTGGAATTTTCAGTCATTGTTTTTGAAGATTTGGTGGGGGGTTTACAATTTTCCAGGTACAGAATTAGTACATATTTTAATTCTTGTTTTTGTCTTAGGAAAAAATGGGAAACCTATTTTCTTATAATTAAAGTTACTATACTTTGTAATTTATATTGTCTTTAATAAACTTTTACCCTTACTTTTCTCAATATCAGGCCCACAACATCCTTCTAGTGGTTCGAAAAGTGCACTGGCCATGACAGATAGGTAATCACATATATTTTTGTTTTTGTTCCTCACTGTAGTTTATTTATTTTTTAAGAATTGGAGTTACATTTTAATTTTTAGAGGTAGATTTAAAAACCCTCTTTTACTGACAAGAATTGGCTTTTTCACAGGGACAAAATTCTTGGCCATCGCCTAATTTCCTCTCAATTACTTTTTATAATTGAACCCTTTCTATTTTATCTCAGGGTTAACTTAATTTTTTTCTTCTTCTACTCAATTCGACTTATAATTTTATTTTGGTTGGGTTTCAGGTTAGTCCAAGTATTCCATTTGTGGAGTGATTAAGAAGAAGGGTCTTAGGGTTTTGATGCTTTGGTTCTACCCAGATACCCTTCAACTTACTTCTTTTTCATGTTTCTCTAATGCAGGGCTGTTGTTTTTGTATGCCAAAATTAGGCCGACTATGAGCAAAGAAATACTTTGGCTTACTTACCCATGCAACTAGGAATTTATATATGTATATATAAGTCTCAATAACCTATTCTATGGCTATTCTATTTTGAGCATAAATTCGATTACTTGTATTTCATAGAACAAGTCTTTTGTATTTGTAACTTAAAATCCATACTATACTTAAGTTTGTATTAGTGTTTTCCCTTGGTTGGGTCCAACAAAGGTTTAGTACCAGACTCAATATAATTACACGTTCTATATTTTGAGTTATAAAAGTATTTCCTTGTTTACAACAGAAGTACGAACTGTGTAAATAATAGACATTATTTTCCAGCAAAACCCAATGTTCATAAAAAAATGGGTAAATGCTTCCATGTATGTTTATCTTTCTAGCTCTATACAGAGCTCTTAAACTTATATTTCTTGTAAAACTATGCATGTTTATGTTTAAACTTGGTTTTCTCTAGTTGTTTTATACATAGCAGTACCAAGTCCTGACACACTTACTTTTTTTTTTACTTATTTATCTACATATATTAGATAGCCAAGAAAAACCTTGTTACACAGGAAACGAGAATGCATAACTCTTGACTTTCATATTTATGCATCTACTCCCCTCAAGGGTTCTTTTAATTTAAACATGAATTACATGTTGTTAAGGGTTAGCCATACGACCTTTCCTCGGTGTTGACCTGTAACCATGCTAACCCTATTTGTATATATATGTATATGTGTTTACTAACTTTAACTGGAAATAGTTTCCTACTCAATCCATATATATATAGATTGAGTTCAAAATGGAGATTTGGCATTTTCTCAAGGAAGTAGGTACTAGACTAGAAACACACTACTCAATCATACTTCTATGTATATAAACATAAAAAATTATGAACCAAAATTTCTTGAAAAATCTTACACAACCAATCCATTCACTAATATGATTTTTTGGAAATATAATAGGAGAAACCACACTCCACCCATCCAATGAACTGCTACAACAACAATTCCCCCTGAGTCTTAGGTGTTGGTGTTGGAATCAACACTTGGACTGCAGCAAGCACCTGACCAGACACATCCTAAACTCTAAGGAAATTTAATGATTTGATTTATGAGATTCGTAGGCGGTTTAAACTCTCATTCACTGAAAAGAGATTTCAGTCAAATCCACAGTTCTAATAATGAGGGTATTGGAGTCTGATGGGGTAGAAAAGAGTGAGTTTATAGCCTACGAGGAGAAGAAAATGTAAAATGAGAGAAGAAACAATAGGTCTGCAAAGCATAAATCTACTGCATTTAGTAGAAAATAACACAAGTAGCAGTTTAGCAATATTTCATCAAGAGAAATCTATTTCTAGTCTTACAATATTCTCATTGAAATATTATGAAAGATAACTGTCATGAGTGATGCTCTTTCCACTATTATCTTGTATATTTTACCAAGAAGGCTCACTGTGTAAGACTAACAAAAATTGATAAAACAAATGGACATGCCAAGAAACTAATAAAAACACATAACAACATGAGATATTTTCAAACTGGGAGTGAAGAAAATATGACATGGGAACACATGTAAATTGACAATACACACACCATATTGGTAATAAGTCCTTAAGAGTATCTTTCCATTTCATTCACTAAAAATATTACTGATCATATGATCTAGATTCTAAAACCATGAACACTTACTTCATAGTAGTTTGTCACATATATACAAAAATATAAAATTGTCATCCCCACAAAAGGAGTAAATCTGTTCCTAAAATTTATTACCATCTTGTGCAAGAGATTAGGCTTATCCAAAAACTTTAATACAAAGTGCTATGACATAATCAAAATAAAAAAACATCAAGACTAACAATTCGAAGTGGTTTTATGATGTGCCAGTCTATAGGAAGAGTCCTCCTCTGTTCTGGTGCAACCAACTCCACAAAAGGTGTAAACAACAGTGTAAGTGACATATGGCTATTCCTTGAATGCTGCCTGGTGCCTCGCGGGAATGTGTTGGTGCTGAGAGTAATGGTAGAAATTTGTTTCAGAGAAACTCTGCCAATTTTCCTTTCCTTTGGTTAATTTTTTGTCATGATAGGGATGAAGGTGGATTAAAAGAGATAGCGGAGTTTCATTTTATTAGTGAGAGAGATTATTAGATGAGCGGGAGGAGAAAAACCTTTATACATATATCACAATTACAGATCGGGGTTGGAACGTTTAAACATAAGACACAAGCGGGAGGGAACATGATTTGCGATGGGGGTGATGACTTGGCAAGGAGGTGGGGCCAATTGAAAATCAAGAGTTTTGCTATGAGAAATGGGAGGGAAGTGTTAAAACTTGCGAAGGGCGATGTGCGATGAGTGGAGGGTGACGTGGCAGGGAAGCTGGGGCCCAGACAATACCGCAAATCGCGAATCGGGAGTTTTGTTACGAGGAACGGGAGTTAAAGGTTAAGATTCACGAAGTGCGATGTGTGATGATAATGGGAGGTGGGGTCGATTTACATCGCAATCGGGGAATCAAGAGTTTTGTAGGAGACAAAAATTGTAACGTGAATGAAAGTAAAAACTGCGATAAGCCAATTGTGATGAAAGGGTAAGGGGTCCACAATGTTATTAAGTATGGTAAGTTATATCATATGATATATGATATTACCAAGGTTTGCTGTAGTGTAGGTAGAGCTGCGATAAAAGAAATATATGGTAATTTTAAAAGGAAATATGATATGGCTGTTAGTGGGTGGGCGCAACTCCTTTTTAACTATAAAAAATAAATTTTAATAGTTAAGAAGGGGTTTTGAAAGAAATGAAATGCTAGATTTTGGGTTTTAGGAAAAATGAAAGGTAAAAGAGGGAAAATGAAATGAATGAAGGTAGAAATGAAATTTTCTCACCACTACACTTTGACAACAACACTTTCATTTTACAACTGAACTGAAATGACAGATTGATTCCTTGGAGAATGATGACTAGACTTTGAAAATATTTGAAAAATTGCAGTGCTAACAGTGGCTTCTATTGGGGATGAAGTCCTCCCTATGAGGGTTCAAGGAATTTAGAATCAGTGCCTTAAAAACTCTTTAAAATCATAAGACTTCTTGGAAATTCTGACTAGGAATGACCATTGACTGATTGTACTCAAGACATACCATATATACAGACAAAAGTACCATTGGGCATGGAGTTTTATTGACACATCACACCGAATATTTAAAATGGAATGACTCAATTAACTTACTAAACAAATAACTTTTTAAGAAAATGACCATTGACTGTGCCTCCAGTCAGATGATCATCATCCAGATGTTTGAGCAGAAAAGTATTGTTTTCCAAAACTTCAACAATTCTAAATGGTCCAAACCAAAAATTGTCAAACTTACCATGCTTTCCATGGTCTTCTCTCTTGGCATCCCAGCACAACACCAAATCATTCTCCTGAAACAACTGTTGATTTTCTCTTTTGTCAAAAATATATTTGACTTTGGTCTGATACTTTTGTGTTTTATCCATCAGTGGTTCTCTGATTTGGACTGCCTCTATCAACTGTAGAATTCTCCTTTGGATTGGATTTTCATCATCAAATTCATCTTGCAGGAACTTCATCACAAGAAGAGCTAATTGCAAAGGCATTATGACATCAGTACCATATAGAAGCTGAAACATAGACATTCCAATTGATTTTTTACCCCTAGTTACCCTATTTTCCCAAAGAGCATGTACCAACTGAGTGTCCCAATTTCTCTTATTTCCAGGCAACATTTTCTTAATGATCCTCACTAAAATTTTGTTGGATGACTCGGCTAATCCATTACCTTGAGGGTAATAAGGCGTGGAATGAGTCAATTCAATTCCATATTGCTAACATAAGTTGTACATATTAGTAGACTTAAAGGCCATTGCATTATCAATTACTAATTTCTGTGGACAACCAAATCTTGACATAATGTTTTCCAACATAAATTTGATAATTACCGTATCAGTAGCATTCCTGGTTGGTACAACTTCAATTCATTTAGCAAAATAGTCTGTAGCTGTGAGAATCCATCTATGTTGTCCTGATGAAGGTGGATGAATTTCACCGATAAAGTCTAACCCCCACTGCTGGAAAGGAACATATGCTAAAATAGGAATAAGAGGTAATGGTAGAAATTTCTGCTTACCAACAAATTTTTAACATTCGGCATAGCTCCTGACTTTGGAAAAAACATCAGAGAAGAGAGTTGGCAAATAATAGCCAGCTCTTAAGATTTTTTTTGCAGTGGCTTTCCAATACAAATGGCCTGCACACACTCCTGCATGTATCTCTGTCATAATCTCTTGGGATTCAACTTCATCTACACATATTAATAAGACTCCAACAAGGTACTTCTAGTAAAGATGGTCTTCTTAAATGCAATACTTCATAGCTCTCAATTTGAAATCTCTCCTTTTTTAATTCTCCATTTCAGGGGGGGCAATTGAAATTTAATAAAAAGTATACTATATCCTTATACCAATCTGAATGAAATATTGCACGATAATTAGAAATACCTTCTCCATCTTCTCCTTTAGCTGCCTTTACATTAATATGTAAATCCTTGCAGTTAGATTCAGCCATCAGGCGAGCGAAGCCTTGACCTTTTATCAATTTAGTTGGTTTGATCTCAATATGAAATTCCATAATTTTTGTTATCCATTGTCCCCTTCTGGCATCTGTATCTAGCTACAGAAACACATCTTTAACAGTGATATTGGGCACAAAAGCCACTATTTTTGAACGCAACACATAAACTTGAAAATACTTCAAAGCCTTAACTAGTGCATATGCTTGTTTTTCATTCAAGATGTACTTTAATTCAGAATCCCTTAAATCACGACCGAAAAATGAAATAGGGTGCTCTAAACCTTCTTTGTTCTTCTATAGCAAGACAACTGCAATTGTTTCTTCTGAAGCATATGAAAAAATCAAAAAATATTTTTCAAAATCAGGACTAGTCAAAACTGGAGGTTCAGTTAAGGCATACTTGATTGCTGAAAATGAATTCTTTGCTTCATCTCACCATTTAAATTCTGCATCTTTTTTCAGCAAGACATTTATGTGTTTGATCAGCTCTACAAATTTAGGAACAAAGAATCTTAGAAAATTTATTTTCCGTAAGAATGACTGCAATTCTTTTTTATTCCTTGGCAAACCAATCTTCTGAATAGCTTCTACTCTTCCCGGATCAATACAGATGCCACTTTCTATTACAATATGTCCCAATAATTTCCCTTCTTGGACAACAAAGGATGACTTTTTTGGGTTCAAGGACAAACCAAAATTTCTGCATTTGTCAAAAAAAATTCTCAAATGTTTCAAATGGTCATCATCAGGTTTTGAATAAACTGTGATGTCATCCAAATAGATGACTACAAATCTGTCTTTTTCTCCCACAAAGGCAATATCCATTTCCCGCTAAAATGTTGCACCTGGATTCATCAAACCAAATGGCATTTTGTTGTACATGAATGTACCCCAAGGTGTGATAAATGCTGTCTTTTCTCTATCTTGCCTGTCAACTGAAATATGATTATATCCTGAAAAGCCATCAATCATTGATAATATTTTGGATCCTATGAATTTCTACAAAATATAATCCATCTTCGGCATTGGATAGTTATCTTTCAATGAACACCGGTTCAGGTTGTGAAAATTGACACAAATTCTTATCTCTCCATTCTTTTTTTGAACTGGGACTATATTAGCTACCCAGTTAGAAAATCTCAAAGGCAGAATTATTTTTGCTTCCCATAATTTTCTGATTTCTTTCTCAATGATTGGGAGCAACATGAGATTTATATGTCTGATTTTTTGTGCTACAGGCTTTGCATCTAATTTCAAAGGAATTTTGTGCTCCATTATGCTTCTATCATAATTTTTCAGCTCACTATAAGACCATGCAAAAATATCAGCAAATTCTTTCAGCAACTTGATATATTTTGTTCTGGTTTCAAGAGAAAGGAATTTGGACACTTTGACTAATTTTGGCTGATCTTCTGTGCCAATGTTACATTCTATTGTACTCTCTCCATCAAATTTACTTTCAGGCTTGAGAAAAACATCATTGTTGTTGAACAATATTTCTAAAGGAACTAAGCCTTTAGGAATATAGTTAGTTTTCAGATCTATAATGTTCTTCTCAGCCATGGTTTTCTTAAAAGGCCGGCTATTTTGATTTTCAACAATTTCCTTCTCATCATCAATTTGTATTTCTGCAAACTCTTCAACACACTCTAAAAATTTCCGAATTTCCTTGTCATCCTCAAATACTTGCCAGTATTTAATGTTATCAGGAATTGAAGGCCTGTTTTTTATTTGAACACCATATACTGCCTTGACATCTAGAGGAACGTTGAAATTACTAGCAACAATAACTAGTGAATCAGCCATTTAATTTTCTTCTCTAGTGACAAAATTTATATTAAATGTTGAAAAATAATGCTCAATCAAGTCCCAGACTTCATTCCTATAAATTTTCAAATTGGAATTTTTCACTTGGCAGTTTTTTCTCACTTGCCTTATCATCGAATCTGAATTAGCTCCCAAATCTTTCGCTGCCTTCATACCCAGCACAAGCGCTTCATATTCAACAATGTTGTTAGTGGTAGAAATTGGAGTTTATATGATATAATTACCTTTTTTTGAGTGGGATGAAAGAGGACTACACCAGCTCCCGATACTTCTCTTGATGAGGCTCCATCAAAGTATAATTTCCAGATCTGTCCTCCCTCCAAATGATACTCATTTTTACCTTGAAAGTGTTGTTTTTTAGTTATTTCAAGTTGGAAATTGTTATCAGCAACATCGAGGTGTAGTATTGATGACCCCAATTCCTTTTCTTCAACATATATGGGATGGTTTGAAGGATTATGATGGTCACTAATGATGTAGGCCATTTGGGTTTCCCTATACAGCCTTCTGAATTCCACTCCAAACACTGGGATAGTGGCATATGACATGTCCATCTGATGGGTACCTCCCAATTTTTTAGACCAAGATCTGAAAAGTAGCATCCCAAATCTAGAAGGAATGTCCGCAACTACAATGTCCATCACTAAGATTTTCATAGGAAGTTGGGTAAGAGAAACAACCAAGTCCTTAATTCCTCCTAGGCACTTGAATTTTTTGGAATCAAAGGTGTAGAGGTCATGGTATTGCTTGGTGATCTCTAATCCCAATTCATCCATCACTTTCTTTGGCATGAGATTATGAGAAGCCCCAGAATCTAACAAACAATTATGCAACAATTTGTCATGTATATTGAGTGACAAATAGAAAGGTGGTGAGTTGTCATCATTTTGGTCTTGGACATGAAAACCTAGATAAATAGTGGGATGTTCATCCTCAAGGTTGACTAAATTGGGAGCGAGAGGTGGCTGTAGCATACTTTTAAAAGACTCTTTATATGCTGGTTTTTTCAACAATTCTAGAAGTGGGACCGGAATTTTGATTTTATTCAATTCAGATTTGAAACTAAAATAAATTGGAACTAATTCCTTATTTTTTGCAGTGATTTTGACAATTAGGGTAGAATTTTGGAGTAGAGGAACCTCATTGACTTTGGCCTTCTGTTTGGCAGCTTGTTTCTCTGCAACTGATTTTTGTTAAGGTTGCTGAACAGGGCCTTTAGACCTTAAAGGATAATTTCTGTTTTGAGCTTCTTGCTGTTTTTTATCATTTTGTGCATAAATTTGGACATTCTCATCATATGAAAACAAATAAATCCTTGATTGGTCTTCATATTATTGCAAAGTCAAACAAGTTTACTGTGAGGTTTCTCCTACAAGGTTTATTTCTTCATTTTCTTCCTCATGTTCTTGCTGCTCTTCTTGAGCAAAATTATTCAAAGGAGGCTGAAAATTTTGATCATCAGCATTCCTCCTTGGGCACTGTAAGATTTGTTGAGGTTGAAAATGCCTCCTGAAGGGAGCCTGATTTCTATTGGCCTCATTTTGATTGGCTCTAGTAGCTAGTTTGTTTTCTAACTCTAATTTTGTCATATTATAGGGAATTTCCTTGATCAAATTGGAAATTTGATCGATCTTTTGTTCTTCTTTAAGAGACTTAGAAGAAGAAAGTTTTTCTTCTTTCATCTTATTTTTGTCTTTTGCTGCCTTTTCTTCCTCCATTTTCAATTTATTAGAAGCCATGAGATTAGACTACACTCCAATTGCAGCCTCTTGCATATCCATCAATGTATGTGCTTTCTCAACCCTTAGCCATAAAGCAAACTCAGAATCTAGAGAATTTGCAAAAGTTATCATAGCTGTAGTCTCAGGAGGCTTAATTTCTTCGGGAATTTTCTGATAAATATTATTAAACCTCTTGGTAAAATCAACTAATGATTCATCTTGTTTCTTCTTCAGAGTTTCGAATTCTGTAAGATAATAGACATAGTCTTTCATATCGCCCCATTACTCCACAAATATTTCCTCCAATTCATCAATTCGTGTTCTTGAGTTTGGTGGCAGACTTCTAAACCATTTACGAGCTTCACCATCCAAGCTCTGAACAAAGAGCCTTGAACAGGAATCTTCATGTTCAACATTCTGGTTGTCAACATAACTATAGAAAGCCACTAAATGTTCCTCAGTAGAAACTCCTTTTCCCTCCCTAGTATATTTCATAATATATTTCAAGTAATCTCCTTGAGGGAGTGATGCAAAGGTTGAGGAAGAGCAAGTGGTGCATATATTGCAGCCACTATCTGTTGCATCCTTGTAAGGGCAGGCTAAGCCATATTTTGTTGATGTACAGTTGATGGATGACCGGTTGATGTATCTGTTTGGGAAATAGGAATTACAATTTGTGGATTTTGAATCTGATTTAGGATAACGAAAAATTGAAAATCTTGAACTGATTCTTCAGGTTTGGGGACTGAAAATATTGGATTCTCAAAGAGATGAACATAGGATTTGTTGACTTCACCTTCTATAGAAGAATCAAACTCAAAATTTGTCTCTTTAGGGGATGAGGTTAATCGAACTTTATTTTGCTGAGTTAGGAAGTCAGATAAGTTGAATGCGAGGCCTTCAGGAACACTCTCTTCTAGTGGATGAGAAGAGGATGCCCCAACAACTGGGTTTCTAGATAAAGGGAAATATTCTTGTTGAGGAGTGATGAAAGACTGGTATTCAGGATGAGTTTGGAGGAAATTTAAATGGTCTTAAAACCTTCTTCAGTCAAAACATCCCTATCAAGAAAAGGTGCAATTTCCAATACTTGCTCTAACTCCCCTTCAGTTAGCACAAAATCTTATGTTTCCTTATTGATAATTAATAACTTTGTTTTTTCCTCTTTGACTGAAATAATGCTTACTTTAGATTTACTGATTTCAGATTTACCAATTGAGGAATGAGAAAAACTTTCAGCTGAGCTTAGATTAACAACATCTATTTTAATCTTCTAGGGAAGCAATTTCGAGTTTAGATTTTTCAGCAAGATCTTTTGAAACTGAAACTTATTTTGATTCTAAAGTAGATGAGGCTACCTTTTTCTTTGGAATGTATTTTTTGTGTACCTTGTTCACTGACTGAGATGTGGCCTCAATTGATCTATGTTTTCCTTTTGCATCTTTAATGATTTTCTCTGGCTCTGCAACTTGGGTCACAATAGGTGATCTTTGATTTCTCCTTATCGTTGGAGGTTTTGAAACCCCTTTTCCTCTCTGTGGAGTCGCCAGGTGAAATAATTTGTAGTCTTATTCAAGTCATCAATTCTTATTAACCATTAAGAATTGTCATTCAACAATTCAAAACAATAGTCATTGGGAGAATACTTCGTTTCAAGGCCTTCGTCTCCTAGCAGACGCACCAAAAGATGTTGGCGCTAGAATCAACACTTGGACTGCAGCAAGCGCCTTACCAGACACATCCTAAACTCTAAGGAAATTTAATTATTTGATTTATAAGATTGGTAGGTGGTTTAAAATCTCATTGACTTAAAAGATATTTTAGTCAAATCCACAGTTCTACTAATGAGGGTATTGGAGTCTGATGTGGTAGAAAAGAGTGCGTTTGTAGCCTATGAGGAGACACAAATGTAAAATGAGAGAAGAAACAATAGGACTGCAAAGCAGAAATCTACTGCATTTAGTAGAAATTAACACAAGTAGTAGTTTAGCAATATTTCATCAAAAGAAAGCTATTTCTAGTCTTACAATATTCTCATTGAAATATTATGAAAGATAATTGTCATGAGTGATGCTCTTTCCACTGTTATCATGTACATTTTACCAAGAAGGCTCACTGTGTGAGACTAACAAAAATTGATAAAGCACATGGAAATTCCAAGAGACTGATAAAAACATATAACAACATGAGAGATTTGCAAACTGGAACTGAAGAAAACAAGATATGGGTGTTAGCCACCTATAAAAATTTGTCATATCAAATGGTGGCTAAAATTTTTTGTAGCCTTCAAAAACAATTTTATGACCAAATTATGAGTTCTTGAAGTCTAATGATGATATTTATCCTTTAAAAAAATCTTCATTGTTGTTTCCCTCTTAATTCTGAAAAATCTGTTGTTTTCCTGAAGAAAAAGATTGCTAAAAACCCATTTTCCCTTCATTTTCCCCCTCTTTTGCTCATAAAAAATCCCTCCATTTTTCCTCATTTTAACCCTTCAAAATCACTTCATGACCCTTTTTAAATCATTTGGTCTCCTTCCATTTGAGTTAAAAGGATTTCTTTCCTCTACTGGAACCCTCGTTTTCCCTTAAGAAACTCTGGTTTTTAAGTCAAAAGACAGTATTTTTTATTATATAAAGTTTTAGCCCCTGAGGGCTTAAATTTCATAAACCTCCGCTTCATAGGACCTTAAGCCCCGCAACCAGGCGCTTAAAAGATCCTAAACCCTTCTTCTAAACCCTCAAAAACCTTTGTTTTCCTTCGTATTTTGTAAAAATCTGACCTTTTATTAAACCCGATGGCTTGTTGTCTTGGCCCATTTTTAACTGTTGATCTAAGACCGATCAATGGCCATCGGAATCTTGCATCGCAAAATTTCATTAGATTCGTTTAAGTGTTTCCTTCCCTTTTCCTTTGATTCCGATAAGCCCCTCCCGGCCAAAAGCCCCTAACCACTTCCCTTCCATGTAACTGGGTGCTAAGACCAAGCACTAAACCACAAGGCGCTTATCGCAATCGGGAGTTTGAATGAGCACTTTCCTTTGTTAAAAAGAAAAACCCGATGCGATGGTCTTTTGTTATGAAGGCTCGCGCGGCAATATCAGCCGCCGATCCCTATAGATCTAACGGCCAGCATTGTTTTCACCCCGCGCCCTTTGCATCGTTGTATAGTCCCCCGTTGCAATCTCCACCATTGATTTACCATTCTAATCAATGGCCCTCGTGTAATCGCATCACAAAAAACTTTGTGCCATTCCTCTCTCTTCCTCCGATTGCAATCTTGCGATTCAATCTAGACTGTCGAATCCACAAGAACCGACGGCCCAGATTTAATCGCCCTCCGCCATAAACCCTTGCCATTACACCCTCTGATTGAATCTCTACCGTTGATCTATGTAAATCAACGGTCCATGTTGCTCCCGATCTCCGATTGACCCCTTTCCTTGCATTATTTCCGCTCCCAGATCAAATCTGGACTGTCCATTCTTCTAATCCAATGGTCCAGATTAAACTTGATAGGCCCAACTCCTTTGGGACCTATCTCTCCATCAGCAAATCCTGACTGTTCATTCTTATGATCCGACGGTCGAGATCAAAACCACCTTGACCCGGCCCATCGTCTTCCGCCCACGCATCTTGTCTTATCGCGCTCTTATCTCTACAATTGGATCTACCTGCCCTTCATCCAACAGCCAAGGACCCATATCGCGTGAATCTGAGTCCAATAGTTAATTCCTAAGAATTATGCGATATGGGCGGTTTTTTAAGGACATGTGGCGGGCGGCGAGGCATATCGCATTTTTTATGAAGATTTTGGAAACCGCTTAAGAGCAGCGCAACATCAGTGGTTTTTATCGCCGAAATCACTTTTCCCTATTTCCATTACATTATCCCTTGTGTAATCTCCACCGTTGATCTTTGAGATCTAACGACTCAAGTTTAATCTTGCCCTCCGTTCATCGCCCTCCACCCATCCTCCAAAGGACTTCGTAAGTGAATCTCCGCCGTTGATTTTTGTGGTTGATCTAATCCGACAGCCCAAAATCTTTTAGAAACCCCGAATTTCATTTTTACCCTTTGTTAACTCCGCCAAAGGTTTTCACCCTTTTCCTTTGTATATTATCCCTTTTTGCTATAATGTGGTCTCCTCTACATTATATTTTCCCAAGCAATCTCAACCGTTGATCTCTGCAGATCAACGGCCCAGAATTAATTTCCCCACCATTTTTCCAACCGCCTCTCCTTTTAACCTCGGCAAAGTAATCCTCACAGTTGGACGCTTTCATCCAACGACCATGATCTAACCAAAACCTCTGAAGCAGTCTGAACCCTTCCCCGCAATTTTTTTTCTAATTTTTCTTTGTTGTGCAGGTTTTAATGGTTTTATCAAATGTTTTAAAAGAAGATTGAAGGCCGGGGATGACGATCCCCCAGGCCTTTATGCATGAAGGAGATCATTCTGCAGGGTTTCCCATCAAATTTTACCGGTGCCTCATGAACACTGGCGACATTATAAGAGCCCTCTGTACGCCTGCACATCAACAAGACACAAAAAAACTTAATCAAGCAAAGAGTATCAATGTTAAAGGATCTAATCACAGCAAAGATGAAGAATTGAAGATTGTTTACGCAGTTTTGAGGGATTATGGCCTAAATCGACTATCTAAAAACCTAATCCACTCAATTAAACACAGATTGAAGAACAAAAGACAGAAATTAGGCCTAATTATGCCTAAAAAACAGGATTAAAACAAATTAACAGTGTTTAAAGAAGGACAATTAGATATATCATTCCAAGAAAGCCTCCACCGCCACATCAGAGGCTAATTGAATCCTCACCAGCTACCAAAAGCCACATGTAGCCTCAATGCATTCAAAAGAGGCATAGTTATGACCAGAATAGAATATATTTGCCCCAATACAGCTGAACAGTTAATTCAACCAAATGAACTTATTGTAAACTGTCAGCAGAGTTATCACAAGGATAACAAAGAGCCTTAAAGTCAACAAAATCTTCCCAACAAGCTTAATACTTAATGTAAACCAATTAATACAGAGGAAATATCAGAAAAGTTTCTCCATTGAGCCCCTCAAAGGCCGAGAAGCATTAAACTGTATTAATTGAACCTAGAAGATCTTTTATCCTATCCCACCTCCTCATTTCTTCTACAAATACATCTATAGAAGATGAGATAATGTTGGTCACTGCATATCTGTTGCCTGTAAATAGTTTACTGAAGCTGCTGTAAGCTCTGTTTGTAATTGAAGATACCTAAGTTAATATGAGAAGTTTGAAGCTGTAGAGAACCACTGGACTTGAAGATTGTAACTGGTTTGAAGTATCAAATACAAGCTGATTTATGGGATCCTGGTCTATGTCAACGGTGATGTTTTTATTATTGTAACTTGTAATTTTATTTCTATTTCCATTCTATCCATCTTCTCTGATAAAGAACAACAATTATAGAGTTAGGATTTACTGTCAAAGGTACCTTGCTCTTACTGATAAGCTTTATCTACATGTTTTCTTCCAAATTGTGTTGTTTAAGAATGATTTAAAATAGTCCA
Organism: Pinus albicaulis; assembly: GCA_034641835.2. Lineage (NCBI taxonomy): Eukaryota > Viridiplantae > Streptophyta > Pinopsida > Pinales > Pinaceae > Pinus > Pinus albicaulis. Next base: position 1,896,181,135 of record CM076578.1, read on the forward strand.
AGCAGTTAAGGAATGCTGGCGTTCCCTCATCCTACTGTCTAAACTTTAAACATTGTTCTTGAATGTTATTTTCAGTTTATGCCAAGTAAATTTGAACTAGGGAAGTCTATGGTGAGCCCTGTCCTCTAGTTTTATCTCCAAAGGTTGTCTAAAAGTTTCCCTCAGAGTATGTTGAAAGCAGGCTAGGTTCAAAGTCCTTACCTGGTCTTAGAATGTTCTTTGTTATCTTAAGTGTTGTCTTGAAAAGTTTGCTAAGTAAAGCAGAGCTAGGGAAGTCTATGGTGAGCCCTTTCCTCTAGTTTCTTCTCCAACAGTTGCTTTGAAAAGTTTCCCTTAGAATATGCTGAAAGCATGATAGGTTCAAAGTCCTTACTTGATCTTAAGCTATTCTTTTTGTGTTTTAAATGTTTTCTATTAAAAGTGCATCAAAAGCAAGCTAGTTTCAAAGTACTTACCTGATCTTAGATTACTTTTATGTCTTTCTTAAGTGTATGCCAAAAGCAGGATAGTTTCAAAGTACTTACTTGATCTTAGGCTGCTCTTTGTTCTTCATTTTTTTAATTCCCCTTCTTATTGTTTCATTTCATCCCATGAAATCAACTTTAAAGAGATCCTTAGACATAGATGACTTGCCCCATGGACCACTCTTGAACCTTGTTGTTTCAATTAAATCTTACTATGAATGCATAGCCCAATGGATCGAAGCTGCTTCTTGCCTATCTTGTTGGCTGAATTACTCTTCACTTTCATTCATCTTCACCCTTCATTTATACTTCCTTCACCTTCACATATCTTTTCCCAACCAAAACCAAACAAAACCTCGTTCTTCATAACTAGCCTAATATCACATTCAAAAGCTTTAAAGAATAAATAAATCTTTGCACTTATAGAGAGATCCCTCTCTGGATTCAGGAGGGCTAGATCCTAGAATCCCAAAGTGGTTCCAATGTCCTCTCCGTATTTTTAGTCTCACCAATCTGCCGAAATTACAGGGAGCTAACAATTCTGGCGACTCCACTGGGGATTTTGAGTCAATTTCATCTTAAATACTCCTAAGACTCAGAACACCCATGATCTCTTTAGATTGGTATTCATAATAAACATGGTGGTGGAACCATAAAACATTTTACCCCCTTAGGAGCTAAAAATTTTCCACCTGGCGACTCCCCTCCTTATAATTCCCAAAATACCAAATGACTCCACTGGTAGAAGACCTTGAACTGATTGAACAAACACAGTGACCTCTTTTTTTTATTTACAAACATGGATTTAGATGTAGATCCAGAAGACAAACAGATGGTCATGATGGAAAAATTGATGTACATGCTTGGAAAGAGAGTGGATAGGTTTATGGCTAATCTAAACATTGTGATCCAGAGCAACATATGCCTTTCCATGAGAAAACACAAACTCTACCACTACAAGACATGTATGATGAACAAGATTATAGAGAAAATAATCAGGAAAAATTTCTAATCATGATGGAAAAGATGATGTACATGCTTGGAAAGAGAATGGATAGGTTGATGGCTAATATGAATATTGATGATCTAGAGCAACCTATGCTTTTCCCTCATCAAACACAAGCCCAATCACCTCAAGACCAAGATAGTGACCAAGATATGTATTATGATTAACACCTTATAGAAGATGGTGAGCAAACTTACAAAGAAAGCAATAAAGAAGGTTGTCAAGAAATTTTTGATTGCCTTCCTATGTCTTGTACTATGCCGATAAGAGAAATTCATGACCAAAATGCAAAAACATATCGTGAGCAGTGCTTTGATGAAACAAGTAGCTACTTTCAAAACACATAATCTGATGTAGGAGGAGAACCAGCTCATATAGGGACTCCCCCTCTAGATTACAACCCATATCAGATTACACAGGAAGAGTGGCATCCTGATAATGTAGAAAAAACAACTCATGAAACTTATATGCAAACTGAGTATCATAACAATCATGAGGAATTTTTTACACAAGAAGATCAGGAAACAATAGAAAATCCTCAAAGTTTCCCTGCAAGCACAAGTCAAGATCCCCTAGAAGAGGCTCAAGAAAACATCCGGCCTCAAAATCAGCCTTTACAAGAGACAAAGAACTATTGTACTTCTGTTCAAAGGAACATAGAAACATCTCCCCCTTTGAGAGAAAAAGAGATAGATCATACTATTAATAAACAGTCAGTCTCTGAAACTTATTACAAAACAAATACTCTTGCTCAGTCACATAGAGAACTTTGTTGTAAAGATGCAGAAAGTTCTTTTGTTGATCATAAGAAAGTGGGTAGCTATTTTTCTGTTTATACTGAAATAAAAATCTCTCCTTTGATAGAAGAACAAATTGATCAAATACTAAGCAAGTAGCTACCCTCAAAACCATCATCTCAACCAAAAAATCATGGACATAGTGCCTATTCCATAGAACAATCCAATGGCACTCAAGACAGAGAGGATAGTAAGGAAATTAATAATAATACTGAAAGTAGTCCCCTTTGGATTATGAACTTTGATGGGTCATGTACTAAAACTAATGTAGGTGCAATAATATGGCTTTACAATACAGGAAACAGTCATTCTGAAGCCCATTCATACAAATTGAGTTTTCAATGCACAACTGACATAGTAGAGTATGAGGCACTCCTCTTAGGGCTACATTTATTGAAGAAATTAGGAGCCCAGAAGATAACAGTTCATGGAAATGCAGAATTGGTAATTAAGCAAGTGAAAGAAGAATGCATGGTTAAACATCCTAGAATTAGAGCCTATAAGGATGATGCCATGGATTTATTAAAATATTTTAAATATTTCCAACTTATCCTTGTTCCTAAAGACCAAAACAATTTTGCTAGTGGATTAGCCATTGTGGCTAGTACATGTCTGAGACCTTGGGAGAGCAAACGATATACAATTCAAGAAAAATTCAAACTAGCTGTCCCAAACAATAAAAGATATTGGCAAAACTTTGAAGGAGAAAAACAAATAGAATACTATCCTACTGAGGATATACCATCTTTTCAAGAAGAAACTTCTCCCTTCACTAATGTCAATATGTCATCCAAAGAACCTGAATTTATATCAGAAGCAAGAATAGATTTAGAGAAAGAAGAAATTTCACTACTTACTATTTTGCAAGTTAAGGATGATGATGCTTGCAAGCAACATTATGAAGATATAGTCCTCAAAGCTGAAGTCTTGGAAGCAGACAATCTACCAGACATGGAGGGCCAAAAAGAAGAGAATCTTCATCTTTTCTTTATTGATCCTTTGGAAGAGTGTGTGGAAGTCCCAACTGGCTCAAACTATCAAGCATGGATCCTTTTCAAGAGCCAAAGACATGAAAAGCTGTCACCTTCTATGATAGCCTTGGTTTTGAAGATTAATCTTCAAAATGTACTATGGATACCCCTGACAAACAACCAGAGTTTTTTCTTCTTTTTTACATTACTCAACTGGCTACATTGGCACTTTTGTATCATATAAGGATGTAAATACTCCTAGTTAGAATAGGTTAGATAGGAATGTCAATAAAGCTCAGTTTTGAGCAATTAGATAGTTGTTGATCGTTTGTCTTCAAGGAAAAAGAAAAATACAAAAATCACCTCCTAAGGGTTTTTACGAGGTATTTGAAACACTCGAGTTCCCAGTGATCACCGGAAATGTTAGGTTACGGTGGCTCAAGAAACGAATTAATAAAGCAAATCTATGAACCCAACATAGACTTCTTTATGAATGGATTTGAATGTAAAGATTAAGAGTTTTGAGTCCCCGATGGGTCGCCGGAAAATGTTGGGATTCTGGTGGCTCAAAGTGGTTAATAAAGCAGCGCTCTATGAACCCAACCGCAAGCTTCTTTATGAATGGATTTGAATGTAAAAGATTCTGAGTTTTGAGTCCCCAGTGGAGTCGCCAGAAATGTTAGGTTCTGGTGGCTCAAGCTGGTTAATAAAGCAAGCGCTCTATGAACCCAACCGCAAGCTTCTTTATGAATGGATTTGAATGTAAAAGATTCTGAGTTTTGAGTCCCCAGCGGAGTCACCAGAAATGTTAGGTTCTGGTGGCTCAAGCTGGTTAATAAAGAAAGAGCTCTATGAACCCAACCGCAAGCTTCTTTATGAATGGATTTGAATGTAAAAGATTCTGAGTTTTGAGTCCCCAGTGGAGTCGCCAGAAATGTTAGGTCTCTGTAATTTATTAGCAAGATTGGGAGAGTCCAATCACAGAGTTAACATCATTTCAACCAACTTTGGATTCTAGGATCTAGCCCTCCTGAATCCGGAGAGGGATCTCTCCAATATGTACAAAGATGGATATTGTCTTTGAAAAGCTTAAGGTAATGATATTAGGCTAGTTATGAGGTCCAAGGGTTTTGTTTTGTTTTGGATGGTTGAGCATGAAATGTTACTTGAAAGTCGTACAACGAAAGTTCAAAAGTGAGAAGTTGCAAGCAAATAGAACAGTTTTGGCGGATAGATAGATATACTTATTTGTGGTTTTTTAGTCCATTGGGCTATGGAGTCATAAACAGGGCTTTAATTGAGCAACAACATCAAGAGTGATCCAAGGGGCAAGTCATCTATATCACAAGATTATTTGAGATTAGAGTGATGGAATGGAAACAATAAAGTGTTGGAGATGGTGGAAAATGATAATAATTTCACAAAGTATTTATAGTCAGTCCAAACAAGAAAAGCCTCTTAAGTAACAGTTTAAAACCAACCAAGAATAGGTCTAACCATAAACTTTCTTGGGCAAGTTTGTATTAAAGCAACTTAATTGACAAACAATCCGGTAATCCACATAATTACCTTCAGAAAGTATGAAAACACATAAGAGAAACAAAGTGTAACTTAAGATCAGATAAAGTACTTTTAAACCTATTCTGCTTTCAGTCAATCACCAAGGGAAACTTTCAGAATCTACTTTTGGAGAAAAGAATCTGGGAATCTGGGAATCGGAGCAAGGCATATCTTCTCTAGTCTAACTTTAATAGCAAATAATGGAAATAACATTCGAGAACAATGTTTGAGCAAACGAAGGACGAGGGAACGCCAGCATTCCTAGCTGTTTAAACTGTATTGAATCATTCTTAAATAAACAAATCTGAAGAAAACATTAAGATAAAGATTTCTCAGCCAGAGAAGGTTACTGCTATACAGAAAATCCTAACCCTATTTAAACTGTTCTTTACAGATGAATATGAATAATATGGCATACATAGAAGGAAAACAATTTAACAAAGAAAGAAGCACTTCACCGGTGATATAGACCAGGATCCCAAGAAACAGCTTTTATATTGATGTCAAACCAGTTACAATCTTTAGGTCCAATGTTTCAGTTCAGCAATCATCTTCACTATTCAACCTAACTACTCTAGCACAAACAGAGCTTCAAGGGCCAGTGAACACTATGTACAAATAGAAGTCTCGAGCTCAAGTGTATTTCAAAGTTTTGCAACCAACAATTTCTCATCTTCTTCTAAGGTATTTATAGAAGAATGAGGAGGTGATCTGAGAAAATATCTCTCAGGATAATTAATACAGGTTCAAGACTTCTCGGCCTTTTGAGGGGCTCGAGGGAGAAATTTACAGGTGGATCACTGTATTAACTTTTTACAATAAATATCAAAGCTCAGTGGGAACTTTATTTGACTTTGAGGCTCTGTACGCTGTGTGGAGTAACTCCTTGGCTGCACTGGAGGCGAATATCAGATTTTCTTCGATAACTTCGGCCTCTGTTTGAATGCTTTGAGGCAACAGGTGGCTCGGTGGTAGCTGAGGAATCAATTTGCCTCAGATGTGGCGGTGGAGGCTTTCTGTCTGATAAAACACTTTAGGTTTTCTTTTAAACTGTGTTTTAGATTGGGGATTAGGCTTTTGATAACTATCTTAGCTGTAATCCCCGTAAAAACTGTTTTCGATCTTCATCTGTTGTGCTTTGTCTTCAAAAACTGATACTCTTTAACTGTTCTCCTGAATAAAATAGTGTCTTGTCGATGTGCAGGGCTGCGCAGGGCTCTTTAGGTTATCAATGCTCATGAATCATTGATAAATCACTTAATACAGAGCCCGTGAATGGTTCTTTTTAGATAGCTCGAAGGCACAGGAAACGTCTTTCCCAACCCTCGGCTTTCCTTCATTCTATAATGGAAAACCATTAAAATACCTGCAAAACACAAAAACAGTTAAGAAATCCTGCGTTTTTAGGTTTTAACTGCTTCAGAAGGTGGGAGAGGAGCATAGCCGTCGGATCTGGCGGGACGGACGGCTCAGATTGGATCGGGGGATCGCAATCGCAATACGCAGAAAGAGGGTGCGATTTGAAAGTTCCGATTGCGATTGGAGCGGGTGTGCGATGGCCGTCGGATCGGCTGTGAGATGGACGGCTGCGATTAAATTAGGAGGTGACACGATCAGGGATCGGAAGGAAAGACTTGCGATTGCGATCGAGAGGGGAAATGTGATTGAGCGCTGGCCGTCAGATCATGGGAAGGATGAATGGTTGGGATGTAATCGGGGATTGCAATCGGAGGTCGGAGAAGAAGGCTTGCGATCAATTGGGGGTTACAACATGAGTGTTGCGATTGCGATTGGGCGGGGGGCTGCGATTAGCGCTCCACCGTCGGATCGGAACCATAGATCGACGGTGTAAAACATATCGTCAGACTTAACGTTATTTTTGAGGAGGTAAATCCCCTCTGCGGATAGAGGCGATCCCTACTAGCCCAGCAGGGGTCTAGCAACAATCAAAAATGTTACGATGCAAGCTCCTAGTTACGAATGAAAAGACTAAAGATGGAAGCCTACCTGGAATCCCATGCTATGATCTAAAGAAGAAAGTGTTCCCGTTCCTCAGCCTCGGTAGATCACGATCCCTCCACGATCTCCGCGGACGAACACCTGCACATGCAAGAAAAAAACAGATACAAGCATAAAATCCGGCATACTTAACTCAATATCAGTCAGAAAGGATATTACTCATATTAACACAATGGAAAACAGAGTGGAACCATAATCGTAATCATTCATTAAATAACAGTCGAAGAAAGATTACAACCAATGTTCTGACGTCGTGGTCTCCTTCGGATGGGTCTCCAGTCGTTCACGTCTCGCAAAGCTCGCCAGGGAAAGGGCAAACCTCTCCTGAGTCTCTCGTGATAGTCTCCTTACTTGAGTCGGCCTTAAGGGAAGAAAGAGGGCTCTTACAGCATAAAGGCTCTTGGGAATTTGGAGATTCAAAGCTTAGGCACTTCAAGACTAGCTTGCAATGGCAATGGGCAAGCTTTTATAGATGGGGGAGGAGGGAGTTGGGATCCCTATAATTGTGGGATTGGCCCTATCATCAAGGAAGCTTCCATGGGAGGTGGCAAACCACCTCCCTTGCATGGAACTCCCAGAGCCAAACCTCCCAAATCAAGATAGGCAATGGTTTCTGAGTTTGTTGAAACAAAACTTCCGCCATCTTTATTTAAAAAAACACTCCTTAAATTGCCATTTGTGACTACGCTACGAGACGAGACGCCGATTAAGTAGCCTGGCTGGAGATTTATTGGCGCGAGTGCTGGTATGCGCGCGCCAATGCAAAAGGAGATGTTTTTCATGATTTTTGCAAGGAGATGTCTTAAGGGAAATTAAAGCTCATGCTTAGAGGAATGCTTTGATGATGGTTTCAAGGCATGAAAATGTTCACAGGTCACAAAATGGGTCCTCCATTGTGCGAGACGGGGAATGGTAGGGACGGTGACAAATTACTGTGTAATAGATGCCCCCTAAAGTATGAGGCCCGAGAGAGAGAGGGGTGAAATGCTTTACGAGAACATGTTCAGCTGAAGGCCCGCCGTCAGAAAACCTGCGCAGAAAGATACAACTGATATCTCAAGTACATGATGTATATGTGTTATGGACGCAGCCATCCGAAACAGACTATACTATAATCCAGATCCAGGGTATGGGCCCAGCCATCCAACTAGGATCAAAATAAATAGACTCAGGTATGGTCACAGCCATCCAATCAGTGAGTCATGTACATAATGATAATAATCCACAATCGCAGCCTGGATTACAACAAACACAATCCAGGGTCTTGCGCTCCATCTCGACCCAAATAAGTACAAGTTCAAGCATGTGAATATGTGAGCTGAAGTCGAACATGCATGAACATCGTCTGATTACCGGCCAATGATGAAAGCCGTTAACAGACGCGAGAGAAACCACCAATAATGACAATGGTCCTCAAGGTACTACAGGTACAATCTACGGAGTGTGAATAAATGAGCTGGCATCGAACACCCGTAGAATCACTCGATCGAAGGCCAATGATGAGAACCCCTCGTCGAATGCGACGAACCTGCCATTGAGGCATGCAGGCTCCAAGGTACCATAAAGGAGTCTCTAGACCAACTTCTTGGATAATGAGCTGAAGTCGACAGGAAGTGATCTTGATCGAAGGTGGGCCATAATTTTTCCCACATCATCGACACGAGACAGAGGAACATAATGTTTTGTCGTGAATCAGGATCGTATGAGAATCAGAGGAAGGTTGATATTTGCAGAGGCCAAATTCTCTTGAACATATGAACGGCACGACAGTGGACCTGGCAGTATTTGACATCAACGGATCAGAGGTCATGGTGACGAGGCAGTGAATAGATGAGAGGTCAAAAGGGATTATCCAAACCCACAGAGGCAAAGTGTAGAAACGAGATGAGATGTCCCCAACCCGACACGAATGCAGACAAGTGCCATGTTCAAGAGCGACATACTGCCAACGACAACGACGATGGTTCCATTTTTCCCCCACCATTTCTGGCGAGTACCCCAATTATTTTTGATAACAAGCTTGAAGGGGATAGCATATGCTTGTAATATAAGTCGGCCCTTCGGGCGAATCCATCCTAGTGCATTTAACGAGTCCTAGGAAGGAGGAACTCGGAGAACGTCATTTCGACTGGATCCGATGTCATCAGGGTTTAACGAGTATGACAAAGGGAGAACTCGGCGTCTTTTCATGTTTAGAGAGTTTGAAAATACAGCAGAAAAGAAAACTCCACAGGTCCCTTTTCGTAAATAGTTCCCCAGATCCGAAAAGGTAGAAAACAATATCCGAGAAAACCTCCTAGTGGCGATAGGCTAGGGTATTCCTTTTTCGTAATCAATCCATCCCAGCCCAAAAAAGGGTTAAACTTATACTGGGTGGATGTTGATTCGTGTCCATTTTAACGAGATCGAAACGACAAGGGCCTCGGCAATCTTTTCATGTTTAGAGAGTCAAAAAAGAGGTAGAAAGATGACTCCAAAGTGACTTTTTTGTGTATTTACACGAGTCCGAAAAAGTATAAAATACAACTCGTTTCCATCGTTTAAGTCGCAAAAACCTATTGCTGTACATACCAAGCAAGCTTAAAACCCATTTTTGACATAACATATGCAAATATTCGATAAAAATAACTTTTTATAACTCATTTTATGTCAAAAAGTTATAAATATGTCAAATTGGTATAAATAAAATTACTTTTACTATTTACCTCGGTAAAAAGCAACAGTGGTCCATTTGGAGCGAAGCTTAAACGATGATTAGAAAGACAAATCCGATTAACCATTGGAAACTGTAAGTGCTACGAAGAGGCGCTCCCTTGCTCTACATTTTCATCCATTTTTTAATAGTTTTACCCTGTAAATCAGTTTCCTAGAGACATTTTTGAAAATTTAGGGCTGCGCTCATTGGCGCGGGTATGAGGCACAGACCCGCGCCAATGGGCTCTTTTATACAAAGGGCCCGTGCCACGTGGCGTGACTGTTCGCAAAACAGCCGCGCCTACAGCGGAACCTAAAAATCCGCCTAAAATTTTGAGATTTAGACCAAATTGCATGGAATTTGAAGCTCATCAGGGATCTAACTAAGGGTTCATGGCCATATTAATGCGAGGAGGTAATCAATCAAAATGGCAATTGGATAGGAAAGAACGAGAGCATGGAGAAGAAGGGTGAACAAGCCATGCAAAGTCAAAGATTGCATGAATGCCCTTAGAAGCGTGGGTTGAAAAGTTCTTCCTCCACCACGGCTACGAGACTTGGCCAAGAGCTTCTCCGAGTGCTGATCGATGTCTGGGATGAACATGAACGGGTGTTCGAGGCTACGAGATCAGGTATTAGAGCTGGAGGTTTCTGATGTTTATTTTATCACCGGATTGTCCCGTAGAGGTCTGATCCCTGTATTGACTGGAAGCAGACCATCTAGGGAGAAGATGGAAGAAGTGATGGCATGAGTGTGCCGAGGAGCACAAATGGGATTAGGAAGTAAGAAGGTGGATATCCACACTATCCTTGATCTGGCATTGAGAGTGGTCCTACATACCATCACGCGGGCTGCAGGGTCGCATGCACCGCACAAGGCCACAAAGGCCCGACTCCTGCTGGCCTCAGAATGCATGAGTCCCCTACTGTTTGACTGGGCAACAGCAGTAACAATCAATATGAAAAAGTAGCTCACGAAATGCAAACAGGGTAAACTAAAATAGTTTGGTTATGGTTCCATCCTGGTATCATTCATTCTGGAACGCTTACCAATCTTCCAGGGCCAAGGGGCCGCAGTAGCAGATCCGATACCACGAGAGCCAAGAATGGCTTGCTGGGAAGCATTAATGCCCAGAGCTGGAGGTGGTCAACAGATGTCCTAGAGGCCGGAATTCTTTAGGTGGTTACGGCGCCAGCTGATTGTCGTGGAAGACTGGCCCTATGTAGGAACTGACTTCACCAGAGACCCAAATCTCCCACTGCCAGAAGGAGATGACTGGGACGAGGAGTTGGGTAAGACCTCATGTTTTTTATTTTTTATGTTTTATGTTTTTTTTTTTTAATACACATTCGTCTTAACACATTTTATATATGTATGAAGATGTGGGACCTGAGAGACCAGCTAGGATGTCTCCAATCTCACGGAGGACACAAATCGCCCCTGATCCTTAGGGAGAGGGTACCGGAGGAGAGGAGTTGATCCAGAATCTCGAGGGCATTGCCCGAGGGATCCCAGACTATGCTCGGCTGGGGGACGTACCGATGGCATACCAGCGCCACACGGTGGGAGTTCCGAGTCGGATCACAGGATCACGGGGCAGCAGGTGCGTGCGAGTCACATCGCTTCTCGCAGGCACCATTCGGATTAGTTGGAGAGATTTATACCACACCTATTTTTTGAGAGACATACCATCTCCCGGGGATGTGCACAAAGACGATTATGTATATTTTTTGAGTTTTGTATGACATATGTGACACACTCTTGTGTAAACATTTCGATATCTATATATATATGCATATCTGTTGGATGAGTCTTTCTTTACATGTGATGATGATTTATAAATTGCGCAAATGCTGTCTAATACCAAATTTTCTCTACATCTTTATTAATGTATTCAAATGCACAGGTATATGATGATATGTAATGTAGTCAAAATTCCTTTCCAATAATCGAATGCGGCAAATACGGACGTAAGATGGACGGGTTCCTTACCGAATAGTGTCCCAGATTCGGTTTGTAACACTACAAGTTGCGAATCTAGATAATCTCAAAATTCCACGACGGATACCAAAATTCTGCCTCGGTTAATAATTCCAACACGGCACTATTTTCCGCGATGTTGTTCGTGGTACGTCCTAGACACACTCCCTGCAAGTCAATCAACTCACCAGCAGGATCGTAGACTACCCAGGCTGCTGAAGACAGATTCCTGGTACTGCGGGAGGCACCATCCGCGAAACTAGCAAATGGATGAATAGACATCTGCACAACCAGGAAGACCCGATCAGCAGAAAGATGTTTACAAAGCACACCACACAATACATGCACACAAATGAAAATCACACACCTATGTACACACTCCACCCCAAGAAATCACTTCAGGCATAGTACTTTTTAAGGTACAGCCCATTTCTGGGCTGCGCCAGTGGAACTCCTCCATAATCTATAAGCTCGCAGGCCCCATTTTTCAAAACGCGCTTTACTATATAGGGCCCGTGCCACATCGGCTGGAACTTACCAGCTCCAAGCTTGTCATGTGCTTGATCGTACAGGAGGACGAGGTCTCCTTCGATAAAAGAACAGGGAGAAGCAGTTGATCGAAATAGTCTTCGGCCCTCTTCTTTTGTGTTCGATGATCAAGAAAGCGGCTGAGACGACGGGTTTCATCCAACCGTTCGAGATACGGAAGACATTCTTCCTCGACTTAAAGTATCCGGTAAGAGCTCCACAGCTAATTTTAGTGAAGGAATCTCGCATTCAACTGGCAGAGTAGCTTCCAGACCGTACACCAATTGGAATGGTGTGAATCCGGTTGCACTCTTAGCAGATGTTCGGTATTCCCAGAGAGCTGAGAACAGTTGGAGATGCCAACTAGATTTATGAATCCCAACTATTCGTTGAAGCATGGTGACCAAAACCTTGTTCACCGCTTCAACCTGACCATTCGCTTGAGGGTAGTATGGTTTTGAGCTGTCGTGACGCAAGCCCAACGTTGAAGTCAGCTCCGCCATCATGTAATCGCAGAAATGAGTACCGTGATCAGTGACGTGGCAGGAACAGGCGATGGCGGGATAGTGAATATAGATTGTGACGATTGTCTTCCTGTCAGCAGCTAGTGTAGGCATCGCCTCGGCCCACTTCGTGAAGTAGTCGACGGCGACGATGATATACGCATGCCCCCCGGCCGAGTGAGGGTTACACGTCATAAAATCCATGCCCCATTTTGCAAAAGGGCCGACGGTAATAACGGGATGCAATGGTAAAGGCGGCGCGTGCATCTTATGCCTGAAAAATACGGCATGGATGACATTTGCGGGACTGCGGTGATACAATCCTTGAATATGGAAGGCAGAAATAACACCTTACAAAGAATCTTCTAGGCGATAACATGCAGGACATATGTATACGCATACAGCGAGCGCATTGTGGCGATCCGGTCGGGGACCTTTTTCGGCCTCTTCGAGTAAGAGCATCGTCGGAGCACGAATCTCTCAAATACGGTATAAGTATCTCCTACTATACGGTAGGAGTTGGGGCAAATGCGAATCGACCAGTGACGACTTTATCCAACTCGACCAGAAATGTACGCGGTGCGAAGATACACTGTTGTGTCAGTGCAAAGGATCGCAAATGCGAGTGAGGAAAAGTGTTTCGTCCGGTATATGGTCTTCAGAGTGTGAGGGAACAGAGTCTGTAGGGAGAGAACATATCAAATCCGCGAAGACCAGGGATTTAGTTGACTTGGCAGTGGTGAACTCCAAGTCAAACTCCTGCAGGATCACAATCCATTTGGAGTACTTACCCCCCAGTAATTGTCTAGAAAGAATATACATCATAGGGTTGCAGTCTGAAACCACTGTTATCATACGCAAAAGGATGTAATGGCGAAAGCGTTGTACAGCATGTACTGCTGCTAATGCCAATTTCTCGACATGTGCATAACGTGTTTCCGGGTCGAGAAGGTTCCGAGATAGGTAATAAACAACATGTTCATCACCATGATCGTCATCCTGCACCAAGACCATGGCTATGGTGCTAAATGCGGTGGCTAGATACAAAGTGAAGTCGCGGTGGTAGTCCGGAGGATGAAGCAACGGAGCATTGACAAGCAACGTCTTCAGCTTCTCAAAGGATTCCTGAGCAATTTCGTCCCAGTGAAAGGGAACGTTCTGCTTTAACAAACGAGTGAATCCTCTGGCCACCTCGGCATAATTCGGGATAAAGCGCCTAAGAAAATTTGCTTTCCCTTGCAAAATCTGTAACTGATACAGGGAGGAGGGTGATGGGAGATTTACGATGGCCTCGACCTTTAGAGGGTCAAGGCGAATTCCGTCTTTCGAGACTATAAAGCCTAAAAGACGGCCAGAATCAACGCAGAAGACGCATTTATGAGGATTGAGCCTGATATTGTAGCGTCTGCAACGAAGAAAGATCTGGCGGAGATGCTCAGGATGGTCCTCTCGCTTACCCAAATGGGCTGGCAAGTCGTCCAGATAAGGCTGAAGGATATGGCGAATGTCATGAAAAGCGTAGGACATCGCACGCTGAAACGTGGCTCTAGCGTTCTTTAAGCCGAACGGGAGTTTTTTGTACGCGAAATTGCCCCACGGACAGATGAATGTGGTCTTATGTTGATCCTCAGGTGCAATATTGATTTGGTTATAACCTGAGAAACCGTCCATTAAGGAATAGATTTCACTCCCGGCACATTCGTCGATGATCTGGTCGATAAACGGAGTGGGATAATTATCCTTTGGACAGGCGCGATTGATGTCGCGATAATCCACACAGACTCGAATTGTACCCTACTTTTTATCGACAGGGACAATGTTGGACACCCATTCTGTAAGGGGGATGGGATAAATAAAACCCGCGTTCAGAAGTTTTTCAACTTCTGCCTTGATAGCGGCGGCTTTCCGAGGATGCATGGGACGTAAGCATTGGCGCACGGGTTTCGCACCTGGATAGGTTGGAATCTCGTGCACGACAATACTAGGATCAATTCCCGGCATTTCCTCGTAAGACCATGCGAAAACATCTCTGAATTCTTTGAAAAGCTCAGTATAGACTTGAATCTCATCGGGAGAACAAGTCACACCCACATGAATATTCTCAACAATCCCCGGTTTAACGGAGATGTTGATTGGAACAGTTTGAGTAATGTTACCCAGGTTACCCTCCGAAAAAACCTCGTGCGTCAAGGTGGGCGTTTGAAGAGGAGGGGAAGGAACCTGAGTAGCATAACGCTCCAGACAATCAGTCATTGCCCCCAAGCTGGGCATAAACGAGGAGCGATGATGTCCATCGCCCCAGGGCAGCTCCTCAAGAGACATAGTTTCAATGATAGCCTCATATGAAGGAAAAGTCTCTCTGAGAGGATCAGGTGAATCAGCCTGACCAAGCCAGGGGGATTGCGAGTAGACGTCGAGAGCCATGCTCATCGGAGCATGCTGAGGAGGTGGAGGGTCCGATGCGGCAACAATCTCACAGTAGCTGATCTCTACTGGCGTTAAAGGCATGGATTCTCCAAACTCATATACCTTCTCAGGTGTAGGAATAAGCCAGGGGTCATCGGACCTGGACAACATGTTGACTTGAGTGGTATGCGGTGGTGGTGCGGGGAATATACCCATGAGGACTGGGTCTTTGAAGAGACCAGGTCCTACACTGTCTGGGGGATTCAGAATTTGATCCACGTATGGCATGTTGTTCTCAGAGTTAGAGGTGAAAAATGACAACTGATCCACCGTGACAATCTTGCCCTCGTGAGGGAACTTAATGAATCGAAAGACGGTAGATGGCACGCAGAGCATGGCATGGGTCCAGCTGCGGCCAAGAAGTATATTGTAGTTGAGTTTGGCGTCAACCACTTCCACTTCTACGTTGACATTTTTTCCCTGTAATGTGATTGCAAGACTCTCGAGAACGCCCAGGGGTTTAGATTCCTGACCATCAAATGCCTCAAGGGCATTGGGAGATGACGACAAGGCTGGAGAGCCGATGGCCTTCCAGCAAGCGGAGGACATTACGCAGGTAGATGCACCCTCATCTATGACGGCCCTATGAATGTTCAGACCGTTAATCCCAACTTGGATAACCAAAGCGATTTGATGTGGAAGCCGGGGAGTAAAATTCTCCAAATCGAAGGTGAAAAGGCTCGAGTCGGCGGGATCGATGCCACCGATTGCAGACAGTAAAGCCTTCTGTTGTGAAGGACAACTTTGAAGAACCTCAAGTGCAGACATAGCACATGGCGCCTATGCCAGATCCTCAACAATACTTTAATGTTGAGCGGCACGAGCGTTTGGATTATAAGCGGATCTCCGAAGAACACCCTTGGGGGGTGGCTTCACAACGGGTTCGAGAGTCGGCTTCTCGATTTCCAACGGACCAGAGACAGGTGGGGGAGGCGACCCATCCGCAACTGCCTTCCCGGGTGCCTGCCGCGGTTCGTTGTAATCCTTCGATCACGTAGCGACAGAGATAGGTGCAATACTCTTCACCATGAAAACCTGAGACCCAAACGGTGCAGATGGTGACGCCTGTTCGACCATCTGGGTCTGCTGAGATGGAAATGGCTCTTTTAAAACAGCCGGAGTCCCTTTAGGGCCCTTAAGAAGTTGACTAACCTCGGATCGTCGTGGACAATCCTTAGTATAATGGTCCCCTTCACAGATGAGGCAAGGGTACTTCGGTTTACACTGGGAGCCATCCTCAGTACGAGATTTAGATTCTGGTTTCGGGGCATCAGATTTAGATTTTCCTTTGCCCTTCTTCTTCCCCTTGGAGGATTTGTCCGCAGGATTGGCCTGAATGGCATTCACCTCTGCGGTTTTACCAGAATCGGATGAGGCGGGATTAGCAGAGGTATTGTTGGAAGAATTAGCCTTCTGCTTCCCATTCGAAGATTTCTTCGAATTTTGAGAGACAGAACCAATGACACCATCCAGCGCAGGTGTGGGTAGAGCCTTAGTGGTTCCGGGCCGTGGAGCATCAGTCAAGATGTCATAAAGCGTGCTGGACTGAGAATAGACAAGATCCAAGTACTAGGCACGCGCGATGGCTTGTTCCTCTGTCACACACGCTCCCATCGCGATATCCTGAGCGATTTTATTCACAAAGGAGGTGGTGAACCAGTGAGTCAATATCTGATCAGGTATGTGAAACTTGATCAGTCTACGACGGCGCCGCCACTCATGAATGTGATCTGAGATGTGAGTGGCTTTATCCTACTTCAGGGAAGTCAGGAGGTGCGTCCCGGCTTCATATCGAACCGGTAACTGAAAATGCGTGAGGAAAGCCATGGCTAAAGAGTTGAAATCTTGGAAAATGCCACGGGATAACTCTATGTACCACTTAGCAGCAGCTCCAGTTAAAGTACGCTGGAAGAGGCGCAGGCGAATCGAATCGTCGACCCAAGAGTTAGACGAACACCAAAGATGATACGTCATCACATGCGCTTGGGGGTCCTCCCCAGCTTTTCCCTCAAACTTGGGACAATCACCTGGTATCTTGGTGGGAACCGGAGGCCAATACGGATTATGTAAAATCGGATCATTGGTCAACTTTGAAACGTCCGGCAGTTCCAAGGTAGCCAGGAACGGCAATGGAGGGTTAACTTCCATGCCAGGCCCAGGATGAGGTCCGGTACCCATACTCCACGATGGTTGTGAATATCCTTGCCCCCATGGGTTTTGTCCCGCAGGATTCTAACCGTAGGGGGCATAGGTCGTATAACCAGACTGATTTGGATGCTAGTAACCATAGTGCGAGGCTTGATAACCAGGATACGAACCCTGATTAGGCGTCGGCCCTGTATAATCAGCGTTTGGATTCGACTGCTGAGTGTAGGTAAAACCGGGTGGAGGAGGATAATACTGAGAGCTTCTGGGGTGGTTATAGTTCGGTTGACACTGACCATGAGGATAATAACCACCCTGAGGATGAGTAGGCTGCTGAAAAGTGGAACCTTGCGGAGCCTGGTACGTAGGGCGCAGCTGTTGATTTGGCTGCGGCATTGAATGAACAGGCTGTTGAGCAGAGTGAATGGAATGAGCGGG
The DNA here is from genome assembly GCA_034641835.2 of Pinus albicaulis. Lineage (NCBI taxonomy): Eukaryota > Viridiplantae > Streptophyta > Pinopsida > Pinales > Pinaceae > Pinus > Pinus albicaulis. The sequence continues at coordinate 1,896,198,707 of CM076578.1, forward strand.
TTGCCCTGAATGAACAGCTTGACCCGACTGAGAGGGCTGACCTGAATGACCAGGCTGACCCGGATAGATAGGCGGCGCCGGTTGCGCAGGTTGACCTGGTTGTAAGTGAGCCCCAGGTTGTACCGGATGGGCCGGTTGGCCTGGAGGCGGGACACCGGGTTGTACCAGATGAACCGGTTGGCCCGGTGGTGGAACAGGACCAGGTGCTTGCTGGAAACCGATTTGACCTGATGCAGAACCATAGGATGGTCCTGGCTGATATGCAACGTTAGAAACAACAGGATACTACGGTTGCATCGGTAAAGAAGGCTGGATTTGCCCCCCAGGACCATAGACCGGTCCCGGTTAATACCCCGGCTGAGGCTGAGCAGGTTGACCAGAAGGGTTATAATACTGTCCTTGCGGACCGTACGATGGCCCTTGTTGGCCTACAGGATAGCCTGGAATGGGCTGCCCCTGTGGATCATAGAAATAGCCAGGTTGGCCTGTAGGTTGTCCTTGGAAAGGTTGTCCCTGCGGGTTATAAGCCTGGTTATATGGTAAACCTTGAGCATAAAGATAAGCCTCAGGAGTGGGAAGACGCAAAACCTCCCCGTTCTCATCATACTGACCTGGGAAAGCATACACGGGAGTACCATCTTGTGCATAGTGCGAAAAGAAATATCGGTAGGGATCTTGGGAGGACGGTCCAACCTCGGCGTTCGGCTGTTGCAAAGACAACTGATACTCCTCCGAAGAGATATTCTCCAGTATAGCAGTAGCTAGGTAAACATCTTCAGGAGTTGGCCCAGCCCTAGTAACAGATGCTGAGACAACAGGAGAAGAGGCGGCCACACAAACAGTGGGCCGGACGGGAACAGAAGTGATGGGCGTCGAAGGAGAAACCCCGGGTGTAGTAGCAGCTGGCCTCGAAGCAGGAGATGATATTCCCATAGAGGCTGCAGCTGAAATGATCTGACCCAGAGATCTGTATCCCTGTGGCAAAGAAGGACTGGCTGTTGACATGGTAGCCAGCTCAGAGTTGTCTCCCTCAAACAATCTACGCGGGAAGAGCTGATAGTCTTCACCAGACGTTGGGATTTCCTCACTAGAATCACTCATGGTTGATCCTGCCGTTAAATCACGTAAGAGACGGTGAGGACTAGGAAGAAAAACAGCAGCAACAAACAGCGAACCCGATGTAAGAGAAAGGAAATCAGCTCCTAATCTCAATTCAGACACAGGGTCCGAAAAGGGCCAATTGAACTCAACTGGTCCTCCAAAGGGTTGCTCAGCGAGAACCGGTCCCCCGTCAGGAAACTCGGAAACAGCAGGCTGATGTGGTTCAACAGAGGATTGGGAAGCCTCTGAAGAATCGTCCGTGTAAGGACTACCAGTAGACGAAACCGAAGGTTCCGCCACTGTGGCAAAAGACCAGAGAAAAAGAGAAAACACACACACGGGCTGAAAACGAGTTAAGACACACGATCAAACGGTCAACAAGCAATGTCTAAATAGGTGTGTAATCGTGGGCGATTAATTTTACCACATTGGAAAGTAAGAAATTCTACCGTTTCATATTTTAAGAGTCGAGAAACGATAAAAAGGTGACTCTATCTCTTTCAGATTTGACACAAGCGTGAAAGGACAAGCGCTTGACGGTCTTTTCAATTTTAGGGAGTCAGAAAAGACCAAATGACTGCTCAGGAAATACTAGGCACAAAGGGTGTACCAAATATCCGTGAACTGTAATATACACCTTGGTTTCAATAATGAAACAGAAATCGACCAAGGACTTTCCCTACGTGCAGGTAGTCTCCCCGAATGCTGTGTTCGGTGTATCACGGGTATAGGGCGGCAGACTCGACTTCCTGTGGATAAAGGATTGAAAACCTAGAGGGGTCTCCCTTTATATACGCGACGGTACGGGGAGCGCAAGTCCATACTAGCGCTGTCTAAAGCCAAACGGCGAGCGACAGCTGCTAGGTTTAACGACGCCGGAACACGTCTCTAGCCTAGACCTTCTAAATATGTTTCGTTAAGTTCCAATGCTGCCTTAGGTTAATTGAATAAATTTTACAGGTGATCTTCAATTAAGTTTCAATTTTCAGGCCCTATCGTATGTAGTGTCTTAAAGGACTCTTAAATGCAAAGCTACATGCCACAGTCCAACATTTTGTTCGATGAAAACTAGTTACAGAAGAGTTGAGAGCTTTTACACAAATGAAATGATCGGAAGACAAACAATGAGATCTCTAATGCAACTAATGAAATTGAAAACTTTTCATCCAAATCACTAATCACTAGCAAAATCGAAAAGATTACAATTTGCACTAATTCAACAAAAGCAAAAGAGATTTTTTTTTTTTTTTTTCAATGTCTGATAGCTAATATGCACTAAACAAACTTGAAAACAAACGGAACAACTTGAGAAACGATATTTGAGAGAGAAAAACAAACAAATTTCACTCAACAATACAAGCAATCAGATCCCAAATCGACCAAAGTCTCTCAAAACCAAGAAAATACTCAAAAGCTTCCAATGGACTGTGTGATCTAGGTCCAAAGCAAGACCAAACGAATTTTGAATGAAGGAACGGACAATCACCCAAAAATCGCAACAAAACAATGAACAACTACTAAGAGGATGTGGAGAATCAATCAAGAAGTCGACTGGACAAACGGGACACCAAAACTTCCAAGGAGGGCTCGATACACTAAGCCAATAGATGCCCTAGGGCTCAAAACGTGAAATCGATAGATAAAAGCAAACAACCAAAGGACAGAGGTGAATTCCCAGTCAAACAAGACTCCAACACACTCAGGCAGTCAGAAAATCAAGAAGAAAAACACTGACCAAACCCAGAGAGCTCAGAAATGAGGAAACTCAAAAACCTTACAGGAGTGGCGCGACTGTAAGGATGAAACTGGCGCCAGAAAGAAATTGGCGTGGGCTAAACAAAAGAAACATGCGCCAATTGGCGCGACTGTCGGGTTAAAAACCGCGCCAGCCGAGTTTCTCAGCCAAAATTAAAAAATAACTACTCCAGAAGCAGATCAATGCAAACTAAGCAACCAAGAAGCAAAAACAGCAAAAAGAACCCAACCCAGAAGGCTCATCAAGCAAGGAAAAACATAAAATAATCAAAGCGAGACAACACAAACGAGACAGTGAAAACTAGACGATCCCCAGCGGAGTCGCCAAATTGTTGAGGAGGTAAATCCCCTCTGCGCACAGAGGCGATCCCTACTAGCCCAGCAAGGGTCTAGCAACAATCAAAAATGTTACGACGCAAGCTCCTAGTTACGAATGAAAAGACTAAAGATGGAAGCCTACCTGGAATCCAATGCTATGATCTGAAGAAGAAAGCGTTCCCGTTCCTCAGCCTTGGCAGATCACGATCCTCCACGATCTCCGCGGATGGACACCTGCACATGCAAGAAACAAACAGATACAAGCATAAAATCCGGCATACGTAACTAAATATCAGTCAGAAAGGATATTACTCATATTAACATAATGGAAAACAGAGTGGAACCATAATCGTAATCATCTATTAAATAACAAACGAAGAGAGATTACAACCAAGTTCTGACGTCGTGGTCTCTTTCAGATGGGTCTCCGGTCGTTCACGTCTCACAAAGCTCGCCAGGGAAAGGGCAAAACCTCTCCAGAGTCTCTCGGCAATAGTCTCCTTACTTGAGTCAGCCTTAAGGGAAAAAGAGGGCTCTTTACAGCACAAAGGCTCTTGGGAATATGGAGATTCAAAGCTTAGGCACTTCAAGACTAGCTTGCCATGGGATTGAGAAGGCTTTTATAGATGGGGAAGGAGGGAGTTGGGATCCCTATTATTGTGGGATTGGCCCTATCAACAAGGAAGGTTCCATGGGAGGTGGCCAAACCACTTCCCTTCCATAGAACTCCCGCAGCCAAACCTCCCAACTCAAGATAGGCAATGGTTTCTGAGTTTGTTGAAACACAACTTCCGCCATCTTTATTTAAAATAACACTCCTTAAATTGGCTGGCGCGACTACTGCTCTGGGACAGAGCGCCAGTTGGCGCGGCCTATTTGCAAGATTTCCCCCATTGGCGCGAGTGCTGAACTTTCTGCCCGCGCCAATGCAAAAGGAGATGTTTTTCATGATTTTTTCAAGGAGATGTCTTAAGGGAAATTAAAGCTCATGCTTAGAGGAATGCTTTGATGATGGTTTCAAGGCATGACAATGTTCACAGGTCACAAAATGGGTCCTCCATTGTGCGGGACGGGGAATGGTAGGGACGGTGACAAATTACTGTGTAACAGTTATAAAAAATCGCATCGGGGTTTTTTGATATTACAAAGGAAATTTCACCCGCCCGACCTTCCGATTGCGATTAGCGCTCGGGACTTAAGCGCTTGGTCCCAGCGCACGGGCATGTGGGGGAAGTGGTTTAGGACTTAGCCCAAAGGGGCTTAAGTCCATAGTCATAATACGTGTGTTTTTATGAAAAATTTCAAGGTTTTTAAATGGATTTGGGGGTTTCGGCACAGCTCAAAAAGAAGTTTCAAACCATGTCAGGAGGATTTTCATGAATGGAAGGAGAAACTTACGAAAATTAGAGGAATAATATGGAGAAAAAGGGGGAGAAAATGAAGGTTAGATATGAGTGGGAGAAAAGGAAAAAATGATGGTTTCTTCAGCAGTTTTTTACATGAAATCAGCAGATTTAAGAGGAACAGTAATGAGGATTTTGGACAGAGGGATGAGGCCTACAAGGAGTCTTCAAGAGCCAACAATTTTTAGTGATAAAATTTGTTCCTTGGAGGCTCAAAAATATTTAGCCACCTTTTGGTATAACAAAATATTATAGGTGGCTAACAGAGTGTACGGAGTAAGAGTCCACGAAGAAAATATCAAGGCCATCCGAGATTGGCCAGAGCCGAAGAACGTGACGGAGCTTCGAGGATTTGTTGGCATCTGCACATATTATCGGAAGTTCATCAAGAACTTCTCTCAACTCGCAGCCCCGCTTATGGATTTGACAAAAAAGGGGGCCTTTGGTTGGTCGGAGACAGCACAACGGGCCTTCGATAAGCTCAAGGAGGTTATGAGCAGCTGTCCAGTGCTTGCGCTGCCAGATTTCACACAACCTTTCATTTTGGAATGTGATGTGTCGGGAGAAGGGATCGGTGCAGTTTTGATGCAAAATGGCCACCCTATATCTTATGATAGCCGGAAGCTCCTTCCCCATGAGCGAATGTATCCTATATACGACAAGGAGATGCTAGCCGTGATGCATGCATTAGCCAAATTCCGGCAGTACTTAGTGGGTAACAGGTTCAGGGTGAGGTCTGTGCGCGGCGCTTTCATTCTGCGCAGCTTTCTGTTTCCGCCTTGATCTTCATTTGTTTAAGCGCGGCGCTTTGATCCAAAGTGGTGTCTTTCGCGGTGCTTTGGCCCTCTGATCTTTCCTTGGCTCCATTGGGCCTCTTCCTCTGCTACATTGTTTTGAAGATCCATGTCTTGGTCGCAGGGTTTGGTGTGAGCTCGGTTTGTCGAACTTGGGCAGCACTGCCCCAATGGAGCCCCCTCCGCCTCCTAATTCTGAAGTCAAGGCCTTCCTCAACCTTGTGATTTCCCTCCCTAAAAAGAAAGCTCCCGAGACTTCGAAGTTTGTGAAACGTTTAGATGACATCCCTGAGATTTCTCTTCCTCCGGAGGGTCCGATTCAAGTCGCCCTTTCTCTGGCTGAGCGAGATTTGGTGGGTCAGTTCACTGGGCTCTGGCCCTCCCCCAAAACTACGGAGAGCTGGGTCTCTAGGAACTGGGTGCCGCTAATTAAAGGCAAAGTCACTTCATATTTTTTAGGTAAGGGTTTCTTTCTGTTTGAATTCTCTGAAAAGGATGATAAGCAACTGATATTCCGTAACGGTCCCTATTTCATGGGACCTCAGGGGCTGTACCTCAATAAGTGGACGCTCGATTTTGATCCAGCAGTGGACGTCCCTACAGCCGTTCCTGTGTGGGTTAGGCTGCCCAACCTGCCAGTGCACTGCTGGAATGACGAGTCTCTTAAGCACATCGGAAATACCTTGGGCAAATACATTGATCGTGCAAACAGTAAAGATCAATTCGACTATGCTAGAATCTGCCTTGAAGTCGACCTTGAGGTTGGCCTGCCTGAGGCAATAAAGATCAGAGTTGGATGCTGGACACATGTGCAAAAGCTGGACTATGAACAGCTTCCATTCAAATGCCGGAAATGTCATGTCTACGGTCATTTTGCTAGAGGATGTCCTAAGAACAGCGAAGTGGAGAAAGGCAAAGAGGATGGTTGGACTCAGGTCAAAAGGACCAAAACTGCCCACAAACCCTCTAGAACTGGCAACATGAATGGTAAAGGGCCCCAGGTAGGCTCTGGGTTCCAAACACCTCTCATGCAAGATCAAGGAAATACATTTACCCAGTTAAGCTCAGCAACAAAAGACACCCAAGAATTAGAGATGCAGAAAGAAGGATCGCCCTAAAAAGAGTCCCCCTCGGGATCAAAGCAAAACGACAGTAATGCAGACAGGACAAAAGAGACACCCACAGAGGAGGTTGAGGAAGTGCAAGGCTCGAAGGACTCAGAAGAAGAAGGGGAGATAGGGGACTCGCAAACCTCGGCTAGAAGATCAACGAGAGGCCGAAAATCTACTCGGGAAAAAAGAGAGCAAGAGACTTACAAAGACAAACTCCAGGGAAGCCAGCCTACCCTCGAGAAACTCTTGGCAAATACCCCGAAGAAGAATAGAAATCAGACCCAGAGCTCCAGAGGAGCTCATCATCCAAAAAACAAGTGATGAAAATCGTCTCCTGGAACTGTAGGGGCATGGGGAGTAGAATAAAAGAAGAAGCCTTAAGAAGTTTGATTAGATCTGAATCTCCCGAACTGCTCCTTATCCAGGAGACCAAAATGGAGGACTATGCCTTCCTCCAGATAGGTAAGAAATTATGGAAGAAAAGCAAAGGGCAAGCAGTTTCAGCTCGAGGAGCTTCAGGTGGGCTGGGCACTATTTGGGACGCTAAAAAATTCATAAAGATCAAAGAACTTAATAACACCCATTGGTTGTTCTCAAAGCTGCAGCACGTAGAAATAGATGTGACCTTCTCCCTCTTTAATGTGTATGCTCCTGTCAGCGTAGGGGAGAAGAAGAATTGCTGGGACTCTATTAGAGGTCTGGCAGAAGCTGAAGATTTGGCAAACATAATAATAGTTGGGGATCTAAATCTCACCTTATCATTGTCAGAAAAACGTGGAGGAAGCATTGTAAGGGACTCGGCGCGGGAATGGGTTGAGGAGCTGCTCCAATACTGGGACATGATAGATATTAAGCCTCTGTCTGGAAAATACACTTGGACAAACAAAAGAATCGGCCAGAGACATATCGCTGCAAGGTTAGACAGATTCCTTGTTCAAAGTTCTTTTCTTCTTCTTGGTCTAGAGATTAGAATGCATATTATTCCTTGTAGTGTTTCCGACCATCGCCCCATTAAACTAGATCTGCTGGCACATTTGAATCAAGGTCCCATTCCTTTTAAATTCAACTCTCATTGGATCAAGGAACAGTCTTTCTTGCCTCTGATAAAAGAAAGCTGGAAGATCCCAGTCAAAGGCTCTGCCTTCCTTGTTTGGGAGGAGAAACTTATGAGAGTCAAAGCTGCTCTTAAAGACTGGGTCAAATCCTTACCTAACCGTGCTGTGGAAAGTAAATTGTTACAGCAACGTCTTGAGATGCATCATCTGGTTTCAGAAAACGTAGAGATCACTAAAGAAATTCTCAACAAGGAGGCTAATCTTCAGCAAATGCTCCTTAAAGCTAGCTTGGCTGAGGAAGAATATTGGAGACTGAAATCCCGCGGTCTCTGGCTCAAGGCGGGAGATAGAAACTCATCCTTCTTTCATAAGCAAGCTCAGGCCCGTATTTTCCGCAACTCTATCTCTGAAATTAAAGTTGAGAACTCTACGTATAGAGAAATCCAAAGCATAAAAAACGCTGCCTTCTCCCACTTCAAAAATCTCTATAGCGAAGAGGAGGACTTGGGTCATGGTCCTATTCTCGTGAATGAGGTGCCCATCCTCATTTCCGCTAGAAACAACCAATTCCTGGAAGCCGAGATTACTAATAATGAAATAAAAAGCGCTCTCTTCGCAATGGAACCGGATAAGGCCCCATGTCCTGACGGTTTCACTGCCAGATTCCTGTAGTTCTGTTGGCAGATTGTGGAAAAAGACTTATGCAGAATGATTCGGAAATCTCAAGAGTCTCAGAAGATTGGGGGAAGCACTAACTCGGCCTTTCTGGCCCTCATTCCCAAGGAGAAAGGCGCCAACACCTTCAGAAGGTTTCGCCCAATCTCCCTCTGTAACATAGGCTACAAGCTGATTACGAAGGTTATAGCCAACAGATTAAAAACCATTCTCCCAGGCATCATACCTGAGAATCAGGGAGGCTTTATTCAGGGTAGACAGATTGTGGATAACTTTATCCTGGTCCAAGAGGTGATTCACTCCAGTGTGGTCCACAAAGAGAAAGGAATGGTTGTCAAGTTAGATCTTGAAAACGCCTTTGATAGAGTAAGACATAGTTTTCTGCTGGCTGTCCTGCGCAAATTTGGGTTTGGTCCCAAATTCATCAACTGGATTAAGGCTTGTATTAGTGAGCCTTGGATTTCCCCTCTGGTGAATGGGAGGGCCACAGACTTCTTCAAAGAATCTTGAGGACTGAGGCAAGGGTGTCCTCTTTCCCCTCTGCTCTTTGTCCTCCAAGCCTCTGTCCTCAGCTTCCTTTTGAACAAAAAACAACAGGATCAAGATTTAATGGGCCTGAATATTGCGAGAGGACTTAACAATATAAATCATGCCTTATTTGCGGATGATTCTCTGTTACTAGGTGCTGCCTCAGTGTCCTCTGCCAAAAGATTTAAAGAAGTGATTGATGATTATTGTCAAGACTTAGGAAGCAGTCTCAATAAAGGAAAATGCAATATCTACTGCTGGAATACCCCTGCCATCACAATGCAAGCCATTTCCTGTTGCTTTGGCTTCGCTGCATCCTCGTCTTGGACATCCTTCAAGTATTTGGGTCTCCCAATTTTTCAAAAATGTACTGTCAACAGAGACTGGTTACCCCTGCTGGAAAAGTTCGAATCCAAGATCCATTCCTGGGGATACAACTGGCTTAATCTGGCTGGTAAGTTTGTGCTTATTAAAGCAGTCCTAAACAGCCTTCCCATCTATCAGTTTGCTGTGATGCTGGCTCCTATTGGAATTATGAAGAAAATGGAGGATCACATTAGAAAATTCTTTTGGAAAGGTGGAAAAGCTAACGAAAATAAAATCCCCTTAATAAGCTGGGCCAAAATCTTCATGCCCAAATTAGAAGGCGGATTGAACTTTAAGAATATCTGCACGCAGAACATTGCGTTGGGAGCTAAGCTGAGTTGGAGGATTATTTCCCCAAAACCGGGGTGGGCGCAGCTCGCCTTGTGGAAGAAGTATTTTTGTGGACAGAGGAAAAGGTGTTTGGACCACCCCATAGCAAACTCTGGCTCGATAATCCAAAAGCTCTGTGCTAAATCTTCCTCCTTAATAACCCAACATTCACATTGGATTCCTGGCAATGGCAAGAAAATTAGAATCTGGGAGGATCGTATAATGGGTTGTGATCCTCTGGTTGATGATCGATCTCTGGATCTGCTGAAGGACTGGATGCATAGAGCAGGCTACATTACTTTGTGGGATATTTCCAATTGGGAAAACGGTAAATGGCATAGTTGGATTAACATCGAGGTGCCCCAGGTTCTGTCCAAAGAGTTTGCAATCTTCTTAGCCTTTTTAAACGGCAAGGCTCCCTTAAACAACAGAAAATTGGATGCCCGAGGTTGGGGTCCGACCCCTAGAAGCTATAATGTTTCTCAGGGCTACAGGCAGATCTTATCAAGTCCCCACGTTCCTGCAGATCCGAAACCATGGAAAGGGATTTGGTCCCAGACTTCGCGGCCTAAAATCGACTCTTTCTGTTGGCTCCTTTGCCATCAGAGAATTTTGACAGATGATAGATTGCATATAAGAGGTTATCTAGGCCCCTCTTGTTGCTCGATGTGTGGAGATAATGCAGAGTCTGCTGCGCACCTGATGCTCAATTGCAATTTTGTGACTGATCTTTGGAATGAGGCCTTAGGCCCTTGGAGTCTGGACTTCGTCCTCCCAACTAGCATTCCTGATCTGTTTTCGAACTGGTTGAGTTTGTACCCAGGAGGCTCTCCACAGAATTTTCATATCAAAGTCGCCTGGTGCATTCTCCCCAAACTGATTTGTTGGCATACCTGGCTGGAAAGAAATCAACGAATCTTCAGAGATAAGAAAAGAGATCACAAGATTGTCTGGGTTAACATTAAAATCCAGCTGAAGGAATGTCTTGGTGATCAACTCGATGGGGCAAGCTTGAGAGACCACGACGCTGTTTGGAGGGATTCTCTTGATCTCTGCTTCATAGAAATTATCAGACCTCTCGCTCCTCTCAAAGAATGGCAGATTATACTTAACGCTACTGATTTCTTGGCCTTTTGTTCAAAGCAGGCGCATATCATTCTCTTCTTCGACGGGGCAGCGAAAGGAAATCTGGGCAGCTCCGGAGCTGGTGGAGTAGTTTAAAAAGCAGATGGCAGCACTGTCCTTAGATATGCCTGGGGAGTGGGCTTCAATACTAGCATACAAGCTGAAGCCTTGGCCCTTCTCCAAGGTCTTAAGCAGCTTAATTCCCTTGGAATCTGTGATGCTATTGTGATGGGGGATTCCTAGTCTATCAGAAAAACCATTGTTGACTGCTCTTCCCCTTCTGATCTAAGATTGTCCAGATTGATCAGCAGAATAAGAACCATGGAGAATTCCTTCCAGAGCTTGAATTTATTCCATGTCAAGAGAGACAATAATAAAGATGCTGATGCTGAAGCTAATAAAGTTGTTCACCTTCCCCTCGAAGTCATCCTCAGAGATGGAGTAGAAGGTTGGGACCCCATTCCCTAATTGTCTGTCAAATATGTTTTACAGTGTTTTATTGGAGCAGTTTGTCTGCATTTTTAAAGTGGGGAAGATAGAGGCGATTGCCAGGAAAATAGTTTGTAAGAATCTCTGGGCTAGCAAAGAAAAAGACACTCTGATCCTAGTCATGGAGACATCTGGACTTTTCTTAGCATTTTGTAACCAGCTTAGAGGCAATTTGGCCAGGAATTAATATATCTCACTGCCCGTTTATGTTAAAAAAAAACAGGTTCAGGGTGAGGACGGATCACAACAGCCTCCGATTCTTTTTGGAGCAGAAACAACTTCAAGAGAGGCAGAAAAGGTGGATCAGAAAAATTCAGGCTTATGATTTCGACATCGAGTATGTCAGGGGGAAAAACAATGTGGTCGCTGATGCACTTTCACGTAGACCAGCTACGTTGTCCCTGATGAGTTGGGAGGCAGATTGGAGGGCTCAACTCTTGGTGGAGTACTCCAAGGACAAGTTTGCTTGTGAGATTCTGGATGGTCAAGTGGTGGACGATAAGTACAGGGTGATAGATGAGATTATCTATTACAGAGACAGGGTCTTCTTGACTGTGGGCTCCCAGCTCAAGAAGAAGATACTTCAGCCGTCTCATGATTCACCGTTAGCCGAACATCAGGGGTTTATCAAGACTTACAGGACCATCCGGGAGAGGTTCGCGTGGAAGGGCCTCAAAGGGGACGTACTCCAACATGTTAGGGAGTGCGAAGTCTGCCAGCGCAACAAGGGAGAAACGAACCATCCAGCAGGACTATTGCAGCCTCTTCCCATTCCCGAGGGAAAGTGGGAAAGTATTTCTATGGATTTCATTACAGGATTGCCTGTAGTGCAGGGCAAGGATAGCATATTCATTGTCGTCGATCGGCTGACGAAGTACGCACATTTCTTCGCCATATCCGCACACTATACAACTGTGCAGGTGGCAGAGCTATTCTTCTGGGACATCTTCAGGTTGCATGGTCTTCCCAAGACCATTGTCAGTGACCGGGACAGCCGCTTCATGGGCGGGTTTTGGCAGAAACTATTTCGGTTGGTGGGGACGGAGTTGACGCCAAGCACCAACTACCACACCCAGACAGATGGGCAGACAGAGAGCGTTAACAAGTGGCTGGAAGGCTATTTGCGAAATTATATCAGCGGGCAGTAGAGAGCATGGCTGAAGTGGCTGCACCTAGGGGAGTATTGCTATAACACCACACATCACATGTCTATCGGTATGTCTCCGTTTTATGCACTGTATGGCTATCATGCTATGTCTTTTGCTGATGTTGTGTTTGGTGCCAGCAAGGCTCCGAGGGCCAATGATTGGATCCAGGAAAGTCGGGACATCCTCCGGGCTCTCAAGGATAACATCGCCACTGCGCAGAATCAGCAGAAGTTGTATGCCGACAAGGGTCGGGTGGAGAGACAGTTCGAAGTAGGGGATTTGGTCTACTTGTGCCTACAGCCATACCGCCAGTCCACTCTGAAGCGGAAGGGGGCGGAAAAGCTCAAGCCCCGCTTTTATGTACCCTACCGGGTGATACGCAGAGTGGGACAAGTCGCTTATGAGTTGGAGCTACCCCAAGGCAGCAAAATTCATAACATTTTCCATGTATCGTGCCTAAAGAAAGCTTTGGGATCACAGGTGACAGCGACAGAGGAGCTCCCGCCCACAGATGACGAAGGGCATTTGGTGCTGCAGCCGGAAGCCATCATCGATGTCAGAGAGAAGCAGCTGCGGAATAGAACAGTCCGAGAGTTCTTGGTAAGGTGGAAGAACTTGCTGGATGAGGATGCTACGTGGGAAGGTGAAAGGATCTTGCAGCACCCATCACTACAGTTTCTTGGGGTCAAGCAACATTTTGCCGGGGGAGACTGTAATATTCCCAATTAGAAAATAGCTAATTGGAATATCAATCCGGATCAATTTTTTCGCCTCCAGTAAATTGCAAACAACCGTGAGCAGGTCGTGGACTCAACCGAGCGCGCGGAGCCAAGTACGCGGGCTGAAGTTGGCAGCGTGGGGGTCGAGAAGGGCTGCGCGGGAAAGGAGGATCTCAGCTGCACGGGAAAAGAGGGAGTCCAATGTTCGAGAGGAAGGCTGCATACAAAAGGGAGATAGCTTCCTCATTTTTGGGTGTTGATGAATTTTATGAAATTGTTATTGGTCACTAAGACTTAAGCACGCCGGCTGTTTAGCCAGTCTGCAGCACTGTTCAGTGCGCCGAGTGTCTCCGAGCGGAGATCTCAACCTCAGCCCCGAGGGACTATGAGTGCCTGCTCGGGTGAGGCAGTTCTATCAGCATTTTTTCAGAGGATCGAGTTAGGAACTTGTGCAGAGCTGCGTCGGGAGTGACGGCGCAGTCAGTGTGGGAAGATCGCAGCTCATCTCGTGAGAGCTCTGTGTTATTGTCATTTTGGAGGTTTTAGGCCTAAAGCAGAATCAAGAGTGTCTTGGTGGATCCGTTCCAGCCGCAACATCTTAGAAGCACGCGGCAGTGCATTCCAGCCGCTTGTACGCAGAACGGTGCACCGCCGTTTCTCTGTTATTTCTTGAATACCCTTTTGTTTTTCCGTGGGCAAGTTTCGGGTGCTACCACCTGCGTATGTATTGTATTTCCATGTGATCTCCCGACATAATAAAATGGTTCAGTGAATTATCTATTTAGCATGTATCTTTCGCATAGACCTCTTCTATTATTTTGTATACCGCTGAATATTTGCTCTTGAAGTTGTTCCATCGCTGTGTTTTATAAATATTCTCAAATAGGAATATTACAAAGGAGTTCTGTAAGGTCAATTAACAACTCAGGACATGAGGGGAATTATGTGTTGTCGCTATGGTCATTTAGCCATTGTACAGAGGGCCCTCTAGAGTCCACTGCAGACTCTCTAGATCAACTTAATTACAGAGGAAAAATGTTTGACTTTGGCACGCGTTCCACTGACTTAGATTATTTTTAAGATATAGTGCAAATAGGATGGGTGCTTGATTTTCGAGATTCCACTGATGGAACCTGCATGGATTTTGTAAAGCATGTTTCTGATTGGGCAGGGAATTGGTGATATGCACGAGAACGGATCTGAGGCAAGCACTGCATGCTCAGTTTTTGGACATGAATTACGTGAGACATAGTAGTACTGTTCTTTTGTTGGAGACTTTGGGCTGTCCACAACCTGAAGTTTACCCCTTCTTATGTACGTTATTGTAAGTGTATATAAACATGGGTAGGCCTTTATTAAAGTACGTTTATGTGCTTTCGATTCATCCAATGAGTGTTTGTTTCTACATGCACATTTGTAACCATGGCCCCTGCTGGATGAACAGAACTCATGTTTGGGCTTCACTCAACCATTAATGTGACCTGAAACTGAGATGTGGTTTGGCTGTAAATTTCCAAAAATATTCAGCAAGTTTCTCTCAGGAAATTTTGGTGACCAATCAAACTTATTATACATGAGATTCTTGGTTTGGTTGTCCTGTTGAAGCAGCATAAAATGACCATACCAATACGTATAACCAAGGACAGGGAAATTCGAAGGCAAGCAATTAAACTTTTGATGATTCCATGGAAAAGCTTTTACTTGTGTTCATGAGATATAATATTTGAGTATCTAGTACTGGTAACTCATTGCCGGTATCGCAAAATCAAGCACAAGTGATATTTTCGTTTTGCTGAATTCTCTGTACTGCTGATTAGACATATAAATACTCTGTTTATTATAAAAAGTGGGACGAGGACAGGTGTGTAATTTACCTTAGCTTCAATGTATAGTCCTTACCGTTATCTTCTGTGATTACAAGCAATTTTAAAATTGTCAATGGTTAGCGTTGTTTCTTAAATTTAGAAACATTAATATTATGTTTCTTCAAATTGATGCTGTTGATTTTCATTTTCACATACCAGAAACAAAAAGTATGTGCTTCACCATAGCCTTATGGAAGAAATTCAAGTTCCTCTCTCCTTATTTTTCAAGTTCAGTGCCCACTGATAACAAAATTTTCAAGATAATGATTAGCAGACTTTGGTTTGAGTAAGTGCCTAAATGTATGTTTTTTAATGACACCAACCCCTGAAACAGAAATTTGTACTGAGAAACAAATAGCAGCAATATCTTTTTCACTGATCAACTAGTCCAGAAAGCACTAGGTAGAGGTGCTAACCGAAAGATTCCAAGATAAAGGGAAGCAAACTCTATAATTTCCAGACTGTTTAGCAGAACTAGAATAACGCATTTTCCAAACTGCATGAGAACTACTTCCCTCACGAGTCACCATGTGCCATGCTTGGTCTCGGTGGTTCTCTTCCTTCTACTCCTAGTTCAACTACCATATCTTCATTGGAACCAACACCCCGAACTCCACTAGACAACGATTCACCATTTTGTAGTAGTGATTCGCCATTTGTACTCGTGATTCGCCATGATTTTACAAGATAATATAATCTCGTGAGAGATTCGCCAAAAAATTATATATACATATTATATAATTAATAAAATCGCCTTCCATTTTTCCTATGTATCATGGGGATTCGCCCATTTATTATATATATAAATTTAGGGGGGTTCTTAAAATTTACCCTGGGCTGCCCATGTCCATAATGAAAAGCACCGCACACCTGCCTAATGATACCAAGATCATTAGTTGAGTGTAGAACCTGTGATTTTGCAACATTTTCCACCATCCTCGTAGCCTATCCAAAATTATCCAGGATGTCCTGCTGATAAAACCACTGTGTAAATATTAATAAGTCAAAGATCAGAATGTCATCAACAAAGAAATTATGTGAAGCCAAATGGTCCTGTGTAATTTTAATGCCCTTAAAGAATCCATCCCTAATGGCTCTGTGTATTTTAAGACTGAGATAGTCCATAACAAGTATAAATAAAATTGGGGACAATGCACACCCTTGCCTGAGGCCTCTACCAGCCGTGAAGAATCGAGTTGGTTTTCCATTGATGAGAACAACAAAATGGGCATTGGAAATACATCCCATGATCCATTCAATGGACATATTAGATAAGCCAATTTTCATAAGAACCATACACAGAAAATCCCAATCAACGCAGTCATATACCTTCCGGAGGTCTATTTTCATCAACAGAGCCTCAATTTGTTTTGATTGGATGGAGTGTATAATCTCCTGAATAGTTGCAACAATGTCATGTATCAGCTTGTTATGTAGGAACTCATACTGTTCCTGAGTGATATGACTGGATAATGCAACTTTAAACATCTCAACAATGGTCTTAGAAATAATTTTGCATGTGATGTTACAAAAAGAGATGGGGCAAAAATCCTGAAAAGTGTGGCATTGATCGCTTTTCGGAATAAGGGCAATGAAAGTAGTATTGATAGCACAATGTAAATGTCCTTCTCGTTGTGACTCCCCAACCATATCAACAATATCCTGTAACATTAGCTCAGAAAAATATGAAAAAATTTCCACTGTCCATCCATCAGGAACCAGACTCTTGTCTCGGGCAAAGGAGCATAACACCTTTATAATTTCTTCCCCAGAAATTGGTCCGCTCATATGTTCATTGGCGGCCTTGTCAAACATCATCGGATATTCATCAGTGCCCCAAATTTGGTAAGCCACAAACTAACCCTATCGCCATCGAAATAGCTCCTCAAAATATCGAACTGCCTCCCGCTGAATGTCCACAATGGTCACAAAACTTTGTCCCTGTGGGTTCGATATCTCCCAAATGGCGTTTTCCTTCCTACACATATTGGTGTAATTATGAAAATAGTTAGTGTTTTTATCCCTCACCCTGAGACATGTAGCCCAACTCTTCAAATGCCGAGTATGTTCATGAATTAAAAGGATCTGCCTTTTCCTATCCTCCAACTCTTTCAGTCTTAACCAACGTGTTGTTGAAATGCACCCTACATCCATCTCCTTAAATATGGACAATGTCTATGCAATATTATGGTTCAATTCAACCAATAGGAGTTGCTTCTTATCTCTTTCTCACAAACACACCCAAAACTTAAGGATTTGTAGAGTGGAAACCATATGAGCCATAGGAGTGGTTCCTGGAGCTCGGTGGTACTGCCTCTAGATACCTGACACCATGGCCACAAAATTTGGGTCGTCCAGCCAAGTTTTGTCGAACTTGAAAGGTACCCCAAAAAATGGACGTTAAAACTGCGACTCCAGAATAATCGGCATGTGATCAGAGATCAGTAATTCCACCACCCTCGACTTTACCGTACCCATCAGTTCTAATAAATCCTCTTGGACCAAGAAGCAATATAGCCACTTCGCAATATAATCCACCCCCTTCCTGGCATTATACCACGTGAGGCATAGATTGTGCGGCCAGATATCCTTTAGCTGATGAGCAGAGCAGATGTTAGTGATGTAGTCAGCCATAGGGTCATGTCGATAGTGCATACCCCAACCTTCATCTCGAGCAAGGGTATAAATTAGGTCACCGACAACAATAAGGAGTCCAACCTCGAGGATATCAAAATCCACCACCCTTCACCAAAAATACCAACGATTATTATACGGGGCATATGCATTAATAATATGGATCCTAGATTTAAGACCCCTAACAAAATCTGACAAGAGAATGCCAGCAAAACAATTGAAATCCAAAAACTTCGCAACACATGGATCCCACATTACAGAGATACCTCGATAAGGCCACAAAATCCACTACGACCATGTGCCATCATTGGGAACATAGCATGAAAATATACACAAGTACGGTTAGCAAAAGTCATATTTTCTTGTATTAAACCAAAAACAAACGTTCATCATGCAAAAAAGTCTCGAGGGACACAAACTTGGAATGATCCCCCAACCCCCTAATGTTCAATGAAATGCATTGCATCATTTGAAAGCCTTCTCAGGTGAAAATGCTCTAAGAACCTACTCATATAAAATGGTGAAAGGTACATCAAAAAAATTACCAGACTCTAAATCCAAAACTGATCCCGTATCTGAGAGATTAACAAATTTCTTTTTCCGCCGAGTGCCCTTCCGACACATAGTTATGTTCCTGGATGAGGCAAGACTAACGGTAATCAGGGGAGTGACTGAGGGCACAGACGGGATGGACAAAGGCTGAAGGTCAAAATTCAGGTTAGATATCAAGAAAGATATGTTATTATCAAATGAGTTTCGGGGAGATGTCTCAAATAAGGGCGCAATCGGGGGAGACGGGGACACCGGAATGGTGTTAATCAACAAAGAGGACCACCGAGTAGAGCCTGACGTAACATCATTTTTTACAGGAAGAAAAGGGTTAGCACAACAATCCACATTCAGAGAGGGAAGTGTGGATGCCAAGGAAGTCCTGCGAAAAGGTGTAGGCCCAGCCTGGTCCGGGATACATTTGAAGGTCCAAGACAGTGGAGGCGAATGCATGGATGCAACATAAGGCAAAGAATAAACACGACGAGATAATAACCCCGAGTATCGAAAAATAGGCGAGGAGAGAGGAGGGGGTGGCGTACCTTTAACCATTGGAGATGAGAAAGAAGGCGAAACATCCGTAGCAAAGGTCCGAACAAAGTGCCCACCTTCATCAGACTTTCCCCAATTCTTCTGCGAAAAATTTCTGGGACAACAATTCATCAGATGGCCAGTTTCGTGGAATAAATAATAGGGAAAGGGAATTTTTCAATAATCGAGGTGTTGCATGTGTACAACATTCCCCCACTCCAGGTCGATATGTGGTGGAAGGCCACCCGAAAAAGACAACTCGACCATCAACCAGGCAACATGTTTGTCTTGAACCCCTAAGCACTTCGGATCCACATAAACAAATCGCCCTATTGAATTAGCAATGGAAACCAAAACACGCCTGAGTCTAGAATTCAAGCGGTAAGACTCAAAGCTTAACCCAAATAAGGTGGTTTTGTGGAGTGTCTCTCATCGGATTGAAATCAATATACCAGTGGTGTAGTGCTAGGAAGCTCCACCCACAGACCCAAGGTCTTAAGCGGATACATTCCAGGTCTGCCTAAGAGATGAAATGTATGTTGAACCATCCATTCATAAGCTTGCGAACTTTTAGTGGGTAGCCCAATAAAGGAGTCCAAACCTCTGCAACCCAAGACACCATATCTCTAAAACAACCACGGTCGAAATGCCACTTTTCCATCAACGCGCGCCTCTGCAAACTTACAGCCCTATCCCACATAATGTCATAGCTGAAACTCAACAATTTGTCCTCTGTTGTTGGCTTGAAAGGTTTGACCTGATAATGTGAAGGTTTAGCACAATGAGGTAATTCAGTAGGTGTATCATGGTTTGCGTCAACCGCAGCTATTTCATGAATGCCATACGTCAAGTCCACCACCCCGCCCCTCGAAACATACAAACTAGGATCTAGCTGTCCCCTAGCAACACCCTCCGCATCCAATGTAGCCTTAATAAGAGCGTCGTGTGTTGATGAATCAACACCAAGAGTAGCCAAGAAAGTGTCTAGACCAGCCATGTAGACGCCCACCAATACTCCTTCGAAACAATGTTAAATATTCAAAAACCAAATCCGAGGGCGTCGTAAATGTAGCATGTACCTGCAACATATGTAATAGCCCGTTGACAATGGAAAAACTAAAGCCCACCAGCTAAGAGCACCATATCCAAGGGAGTAGGTGTCAGGCACAATAAAGATGTCGAGAGTAGTGCCTAGATAGAATTAATGTCGAATGCATAACACATCCCTCCTGAGGTAAGCTGAAGCCACCTCCCAAAGTCCAAGTCAACCAACCATAAATTCCAGGATGAATAAACGATCCAAATAGTGGAGGTTGTAATCAAAGTATGAGTTAATACCGGTACCCATCGTATCCAAAACCAAAACAAATCAACAATCTGCAATACCATAGGATCGTCTAAGGATTGCCAGTATTAATGATAGTGGGTAGGTTCAAAACTGCTCATCACCAGAAAAAAGGATCTCGCCAAATTATAGCGAGAGAAAAACTGGCCGCTGCACATTCCAGTCATTCCATAGTAATGAGCGTTATGAGACAACATCCTAATACCAACGAGCACCGTTGCAATGTCACCACGATTCGCTGCACACGAGAAGCACTTAAATTCGCACCTACACTAACCACACCCGCATCCCAATACACCCATTCTAGAATAGTCCCTATACACCTGTGTTAGAAAAGTTGTAACAAAAAGGAGTTGTCTACCGAGGCCGTGTTTTGGCCCGGACGGCAGAAAACTGTCGGAATCCGGTTAGCTAAAACTCAAAAAATCAGGTGGTTTGAGTGTTTGGAATCCATTTTTGATGCTGGAAATGGATTCAGCACTATCAAAAACCATTAGGGCACCCAAAATACTAAATTTTAAGAACTGTAAACAAGATTCTGGGCAAATCTTTGCCGGATTTTCCGAAAATCATTGCCGGATTCTGGGCCAAAACGTGACCTTTTTAGACTACGCGTAACAAAAATAAACAGTTGAAAAATCTATGGGAGTGAAAGATGCCCTAGTTATCATTGGCAGCATCAACAACATACACACCCGCAAATATGCCACCATCTATGGAATATATATATATATATATATATATATATATATATATATATTGATGCTTTTACACGATCGATAAATAATGAAGGATTAGATCCATCTGTCCTATAAATTCTGTTGCTTCAGTTTATTTTGTTCATAATTCATGTCTTCGTCCTCAGACAGTGCAACATGTAGAATTTTTTGTAGCCACCCCTTCATGTCAACCCATCCAAAAACGGGTTAGTATAAATGTACCCCCTACCAATAAGGAGAAATGTCTGTTGAGATAAAACCCTGAGAGAGACACTAAAAATGTCTGAGTTTTAGTGCTTGCCTCCATCGTAGGTACCATCTTCGAGCTCGTGCTCGCACCTGCTACTCTCCAAAACCAGAAAACCATTTACCAAATGATTTTTCTGCTACTTATTAGATTCGTAACTTGCAAAAAAAAAATATTTTTTGTTATTTAGTTATTTAGTTGAGTATGAGCTATTTTCAAAGATTTCATTTTTTGAAATAAAAGACAACTACACAAATATCTAAAAATCATGCATGAATATTGGAACCATCTCCATAAGTTATGGCATAAAATATAGGATGATCTACATGTCATTATATTATAAAAAGGCTACAATAGAACCTTAGCTATGACCCAATCAAATGTTTGAAAATTAGTTTTTTAATAATATTGAAAAATAAATCTTTATTTTTCAAACTGTAAGTTATGGCATAAAATATATGAGATCCCATGTCATTATATCACCCAAAGACTAAAATAAAACCTTAATTTATGGTCCAATCAAATGTTTGATTTCCTTTTTTTTTTAATAATATTGAAAAATAAATATTTATTTTTCAAATTTAAACATTATAAATTGCATTGGTCAATACCAAACGAATAATGGTCAATGACAGAGTGGACTAATAATGATTTTGTAAAATATTTAAATTTAATTAATACTTACATTAAACTTACAATATAACAAGATTATATTCACTCCCATTTTAGATATTATTAAGTTGTAAATAAGCTTTGTTACAATACCATGAATTATCAATACCAGATGCCGAAAAATCATTATTCATTTCACAATTAAAATATTTTATTTTAGCTTAATTTTATAACATTTTTAAAAATAAATCTAAAAAAAAAAAAAACCATATTTTTGAGATATACTCACTACTACTAAGATTAAATCAAAGTTTTAATAGATTAAAAAATGAGAATACTTTTATGTATAGTGATATGAAATTTATATAATACCGTTTAGATTTATCTTAACTCTGGATCTACCAAGTTTTGATTTGAGATTTGATCCCTCTTGGTGCTTGATAAATCCAGAGTTAAAATAGATTTAAGCTGATAAATTATGACAATTCATGATAAATGGAATTTAGTATCTCTACCTTCCAAATATTACAAATATTTTTTATTGAGAAATAATTTGTTTAACTCCATCGAATGTTAGTGACATTTTGCTTTACAACCTAAGATGTTCATTGCATCATGCAAATAAGTTTTATGGCACGGTAAAGATGCATACGAAACCTCGACTTTGGTGGAGAAGATAAGATTAAAGAAATGTAAATTTTGACCACTAAATTAGACATTGGAGAAAATGATGCGGATTGCAAAGGCCTGTCATTTGTGTTACTGCTAAACTGAAAATCCAAAACCCATTTCAATGAACATTGAGAGAAGCAAGGTGCTCCTATAGTCCTAATAGCATAGCTATATCTTAATTCTAGATATATGGAACCACAATATCTTAGATTTTTTTCCCTTATTGCTTTAAATCAGAGTTTAAAATATGTACTTGGTGCACAATAAATCTGAGGTTAAAATATGTATTAGTTTAGTACTAAAAATGGAAACCTTTAAGCCTTTTAAGAAAATGGAAATGAAAACTTCATGTGAATTGACAAGATGAACACTTCAAATTAGATATAAATTTGAACATTCAAATGGCCAATTTTCCGCATCATTCATCACTTATCTTTTGTTTCATTTCCCATTCATTGCACATACCCTGAAGCTCAACCCCTTGCCCCTCCCAAAGAGAATATATATGGCATTGATCATTTGAGGTTCAAATGTTGTCCTAAGAGGTGGCAATTCTTATTCTTCCTATTATTGGGTTAAACGGTGAAGGGGCTTGTTGGGAAATATTTATTATTCCCCTTTGCATCTCTACCAACATTTCTCAAATAATGAAAGAGAGAAATATTGGAATTCTTGATAAGGTGTGTTACCACTTAAACTAGCAGGGGACCTAAAAGGGATTCCTAAGAGGGCAACTTCTAGGTTAGGGGCAATGACGGAGACTTAGCCCACTGTCACCATAGCTAAGGCTCCCTGTTCTTTATGGACTTTCACTGATGGGAGGAGATCCGATATTTTAGGAAGACACTTATAGAGGATATAACAACAAATATATGAGAAGTGACCCCTTAGACCCTTTCCCTATGATAGGCTGAAGAATGGAACTTTCTTGCTTTTTAAGCAAGAAACTTGACTTTTCTAGGGAGAGGGGATGAGGATTGGAGGGTCGAGGGAGAAGAATGTGACTTGTAAAGACCTTACGTGGATCCATGTTTATCTTGTTGATGAGCAGATTTATTGCAAATATTGCAAGAAATGCATAAAGGGGGTGTGTGGTGGGGGATTTGTGAAGTGAAAGAATGCTTGGCTGGTATAAGAGGCCAAGTTGTCCCATGCATGACCCCATTAGAGGAGATCAGACAAATTAGATTGGAATTGAAAATTTTGAAAACAACAAGGGATATGAAAAGGAGACGGTTGTTAGCATGTTTTCAGACTCTAAGGCTCATTTAGAGTCTGAGTCCAAGATTAAAAACTATGGCTGGGGTATTATACTGTCTGTGATTCTTCTAAGTGTTCAATGGATGAAAAATTCTACATGAGTGTGTGTGTATGAATAGGAATAAAAATTTTATGGTCAAATAATCATAGGAATCAGAATGCCAAATATAAAAAAAATTGAGCTATATGTTAATGTACCCCCATATCTATGTTGATTTTTATTCATCACCGTGTTAATTTTGTCTCATTCATGATTCTGCATGATGCAACTATAATGCACTCTTGCTATTAGCATGCTTAAATTTTGGCAACTAGTTACTGGGTGCTTGATCAGGTGCTCAAAAACATGCTAAAAAATTGAAGTTTTTAGAATGGTGTGGAACCTAAACAAACGCGTAGATCTCGTTGTTCTGAATCTGGCGCAACTTGTTTCGCGGAAAACCGACACAGTATCCTCCTAGAAACGAGTTATGTTCGTTTTCCCAAACAAACAAATTTTTAAAAAAGGACAGCTGGTTAGGAAAAATTTTGGGCCAATGGCAGGCTGCCACATGGCCTCTTCTGGTTGGTCGAAAGTCAATTTTTTTTTTTGGGCCTACCACAGCCTGACATGTGGACCCTTTAAAGGTTAAGTGACGGAGGAGTTGAGGTAAGGGGCCCGAGCTTAGCCTCGACCCCCCAATATATTCATACCACACTGATACCACATGACCATGGTTCAGGATTTGGAGTGCGGCGTTGCGGAGCTCGCCAAAATTTCAGTTTAATTTTTTTTTTAATGCGACTATATAATATAGTTTGAAATTCAGGTTTTTGGGCGTTATTGGGCATTTTAATTGTCCAACAATTTCACCCGATTTTGCACAAGTTTGTTGCTCGGTTAGCTGAAATCAAGGCAAATTTGTTGGACGGTTCCAAATTTTGGGGAATTTGTGGTGTGATTAGCAGCAAAGCTAGGGATGCTCATAACTTCTTCAGTTTTTTGACTAATTTTGGAGTAGAAAGAGGCTAGACAAGAATTTTTGATAGCTCTGAAGCTAATGGAACAAGTTTTGAAGCCATTTGAGCAGTGTAACTGTATGTAATGACCATTTTGAGCATAATGAAAGAGGGCCAAGCCATTGGAAGTTGGACCAAGGAGACATAGCCTAGGAGGGGTGAACTCCTTCATCACTTGTTGTGTTGTGGTTATTTTTATGGTGTATTTGTCTATTGTTTCTGCTATTTCAAAGTTTAAATTTATGTTTTATGTGTTTAAGAATTTAACATAAAGGCTCATAAAACTCAATTTTTAACACATGAAATTTATAAACCCTCAAGCACATTTTCATTAATATCTCATACTATTCTCAAGTTTGGTATCGATGCTTTGGTTTTCTTGTTGCTGTGAGGTTTTACTTGTTTGCAAGTGTATGTGACGCTTATAAGGTTGAAGCTCAAGAGAGGAGAAGTAAAGCTTGTGGTTGCAAGTCCTTAAGTTAGGTCAAGGACAAAGAGAATTGGTTTTCCACAATCTCCACCACAAATTCTTCCTCAAATTACATTTGAAGCTTCAGCAAGTATGTCACATGAAGGAGAGCCTGAAAATATGTCTGAGGATGAAAAACCCTTCAGGAAAGAATTATTTGATATGACAAGAATGTTGAAATTTCACTATGAGGAGAGAAGCAAAAGTATGCAAGGTGAGAGATCCAATATTCCAAAGGGAGATAAGTCTTCAAAAGGAGAAGAAGGAGATGGAGACAAGCCTCCAAAAGGTAATGGGAATGGTGACAAACAACCTTTGACACCACCATTCTCCTCAACGCCATCTTCGCCATCATCTTCTTCCACAACAAGCCCTTCACAAACACCTCCACTTTCTCCAAAAGGTCATGGTAAAACTCCATTTTTTAAGCTTGACATTAAGTTTGATTTGCCTATGTATGATGGAGAGGTAGATGCTGAAAGATTAGGAAATTGGGTACGTCAAATTGAAGTGTATTGAAGGATACAAAGAATCAAGGATGATGACACCAAGGTTCAGCTTGCCTCATTGAGATTGGAAAGTGCAACTCTTATTTGGTGGGAAGACAAAACTCAAGAGGACAAGAAGAAACATGGTAAGATCTTAACCTCTTGGAATGATATTGTTTCTGCCTTAATGAGACAATTTTATCCATTAACATACATGCAAAAAGGCTATAATGGATTGTCAAAACTTTTGGCAAGGTAAAGGACAAAGTGTGCAAAGCTATACTCAAGAGTTTAGGAGAAGATCACTAATTTTGGGTGTATATTTGGAATCTCAAGAAACTTTGTTAAAGTAAATTGGAGGTTTGCATAGTTACCTAAGACATAATATTCTCATGTTTAATCCTTCAAATTTAGATGAAGTATGTGTATAGGCCACACATCTATAGGCAAGAGGGAAAGATGTTTCCGAGGAGACAAGTGAGGATACCTTTGAGTTTGAAGAGAAAGGAAAGGGTAAGTTCAAGGGTAAATGTAAGAGGAATGCTTCCATCAAGATGGAGAAAGAAAAACTCACATGCAAACATTGTTCCAAATATGGGAATGATGAAGATCATTGTTGGAAACTTCATCTAGAAATGAGACCCAACAAGCTTAAAAACAAGGAGAAGGAGAAGACATCTGCTACAATAACACATGATTTAGGTTATGATTTCGGAGACAAAACGAAGATCACCGCAATTGGTTTGAAATGTAAGGATGTTCATTAGGGGAATTTTGAGGTCTAAAATGGACATCCTAAAGAAAATGTACAATCAAAATTCACTTTATGAGAACCAATCACATTTTAGGTGATGACATCATCATCAATGGTTGAAGTGGCATTACTTGAGTTGAAAGTACTTGTTACATTCTCATTGGTGGATAAAAAACTCATGGTTAACCATGGTAGTGTTTTAAGTACTTTTAAAGTCATAAATTAAAGTATTAATAATAAAAAATAAAGAATTAATAATAAAAAGTAAAGTACTAATAATAAATGTCATTTCAAACTTTTTGAATAAAATATTATTATTGTCATTTCATATTTTTGAAAGAAACAATCCATATCCTTACATAATCTTTATGTCTTTACACATTTTTCAATCAATATTGTATTTGTATATTTTCATATATTTAAATAATATAAATTTTAATTAATAGTATATTATACAATTAAGGGTTTATGAATTTATATTTATAATTTATTTTAAGTTATTTAAGTACAAAGGACAATGCTTTAGTTGTTCAATGATAATGACATTTTCTTGAAAAACTCATTCTTATTTATAGTCACATCAATACAATTTTTTTATTAATTTTATTTTGGTACACTTTTTCAATTGAATTTAACCATAGTTACATGGATTGTGGTGCAAAAAGTAAAATGCAAATTCATAAATATTATTTTATTGATTTAAATATTATTTTATTATTTCCTTAGGAGGCCCATTTTAGACCTCAAAATTCCCCTAATGGAAAGTACTAGTTCTTCAAGTTGTCAAAATAGTACTCAAGATGATGAAACAAGAATTGAGATTTCCATGTTAGAGTTATTTCAAAGCATACCAGTATTAACACCCTATTTGATAATGGTTCACAAGCAAACCTTATTTCTGAAGACTTAGTCAAGAAGTTGAATTTAGAAACCATTCCTCATCCAAAAATGTTTTCTCATAGAAACTTTGTTAAAGCACATTGGAGGTTTGCATAGTTACCTAAGACATACCATTCTAATGTTTAATCCTTCAAATTTAGATGAAGTATGTGTACATGACACACATCTAGAGGCAAGAGGGAAACATGTTTAAGAGGAGTCAAGTGAAGATACCTTTGAGTCTGAAGAGAAAGGAAAGGGTAAGTTCAAGGGTAAAGGTAAGAAGAATGCTTCTGTTGTCGACGATTCTTGTCGCTCCTAGAGACAGCCTAGAGTTGCCATAGACCAGTGCCTAGGACATCTTATCATAGCAAGGAGTGTATCATATTACTTGGTTGTCAATCCAAAACTCTCCTGCTATCTCTTGTAAAACAAAGAAAATGATTTAAATGGGACCAAACCCTCTCAGAAGCTGATACAGAGATGAGAATAATGTAGGAACAACATGCAAAACTCCAGCATAAGGAACAGACAGTTCAGAGGCAGCTTACTGCAAAGAGGGCCAATTCAGAAATACTTCACATACATAAATTATCAAAAGGTGTATATAGCGAGAGA
Source organism: Pinus albicaulis (assembly GCA_034641835.2). Taxonomy (NCBI): domain Eukaryota; kingdom Viridiplantae; phylum Streptophyta; class Pinopsida; order Pinales; family Pinaceae; genus Pinus; species Pinus albicaulis. Next base: position 1,896,226,266 of record CM076578.1, read on the forward strand.
AAGATTGAGAAGATATTAGTTAGCTGTGAGCTAATACCCAGATATACAATACCACCAAGCATGGGCTTATCCCTCTAAGAATCCATACAAGATGATAGCATTTTAAAAGCATCGACCCAAAGTAACTAATATAGCAGAACTATGGATGAAAGGAACATGAAACAGTATATCATGCATGAGTTGTATTTAAAGCGTTCAACTAATCCAAGCATAGGCATCGACTAGGATGAATCCATACTTAAATTTAGAGAGACGCTCGCATTCCAAAACATGATACAAGAAGAACAAATGAAAAGAAATGTTATATTGCATTAACACATATGAAAGAAAGTTACAGACCGTGAAATCTTTAGGACCAGAATCCTCTTCAACAGATATAACTCCTCCTCACTGAGACTCTATGGGCTCTGAGCCTTCATACAGAAGTTTTACAGGATGCATACAATAAACCATTCACTGCACAAATTTTCTGATAAAAGTCTGGAACCCTTACAATGTCTTTTTTCGGAGTTTTTATAGCAGAAGCCTCAAAATCCCTCAGTAAATGAGGGAGATGAAAACATTAAATTGGCCTATTTTGAACAAAATGGCGGAAAACTGCCCGCCCATACTGCTTGACGGCACTAAACTGTTGCAGGTACTCTGCTACTGCTCTATGGAGTAAATGCTCGAAAGAAAAACTCATCAGGAACGTGGCTCTAAGATAGAGCAAAATGAATCAATCTGTACTTTCCTGAGAGAAAAATCTGCTGGAGTAAAGCCCGGGGGATATGATTTTTATGCAGTTGTACTCTTTGCCTTCTGAACGCTGGATTTCTATCTAAACTCTTCAGCGCCAGACGCTGCATTCCAAGACTTTCAATTGATACCCATGCTGCGACATTAATGTCTTGGTCTGTAGAAATCTACCATCGAATTACTTTGAGGAGTTTGACCGATTTCTATTCAGCTTTATTTAATGAAGGTCACGTCTCAGCAACTACCCAGGACCTTTGTTCATAAATTCTGCCTCTGCAAGCTGGTCCTTTGATGCGTTTTCGACTTTTGAAATTAAGGCTGGATATTATGGCGATTTTCCGCCCCTGTGTCCCTGCAAAAATCCACAAACTTGCTAATAAAACCATGCACAGGGATGTAGACACAGTAGGGATAATGGTGAGACAGCTCGACATGATGGGTAAGTCGAAAAATGCAGAGTGATAATGGGAAATGTGGCGTTATAGTGGAAGACGACCTTGCAAAGAGTTCTAAACATAATACGTGGACACTTGACCTTGAGACAAAACATATGGGCGGACATATGATTACATGACCAGAATGCGTGGGAATTGTGATGACACGACTGCATAAGGTGGGACCCAAATTCGAAATCGCAATCGTAGATCGAGAGTAGGGACTAATCGCAATCGCAAATGGGGGATGTGCGATGCGATCAATCGCAAGGGACGGTGATCGGAGGGTGGCTGCGATTAACGTTGGGCCGCTGATTTCATGATCTGGTCAGACGGCTTGGAATACGCCTGATATACTTGGATGAGCGCTTAAAGCTTTTGCACGCGGTCCAGGGTGCGGGTCACATGGATAATGAGCTGCAGGGAGCTGGGACCCAAAGGGTTGGAGCTTATGGATTTCGAAAATGAATGTGCGACCCTTTTTTAAATGCATTCCAGGGGGCGGGAATGGTAATGACAGGCAAGAGATGGTGGACTTAGGCTGCAAAAAGGTTTTAAACAAGTTCAAATAGGACTGTCGGCCCAAAACTTGAATGGGGGGGGCTAATATGGTCAACATCGGCTCCATCTGGGGACGGCATGTTCGTTCCTGGACGTGTCGAGAACTCGCAGACCACCTGATCATCTTCAGTGCACACTCTACCCCCCAGCACTTCTCACTTTTCACTTGATAATTCATTACAGCACCCACATTATTCAAACAAAGATAGAAACAGAAACTAAAAATAGCCGAGCCAGGATTAGACTATCTGGCTCGTTGGACTTTGCAGAAATTAAAACGACTAACTACTTGCTCATAAGCTGAGCTTTATTCAGCTTTTCCTACCTATCCTACTCTAACCTGGGAGTCTCTAATACTTTAGGTGATACAATAATGCCAGTGCAGCAAGTCAAGCAGTAATAAAAGGGATAGGAGCACTGATTGCCTATCAGAGATAACCACAGGATGCTCTGCATGTGGTTCTTCAAAACTGTGGTCACCATCAGTGGTGGCCTCTCCTGATGAATCTGGCCTGGCGAAAGATCAATGCTGGAGAATTTGAGCAAATCAAGGCCCCCATATATTCTGCCACAGGATCAATAAACACATGATGTACCAGCTCTTCTTTTAGGCCTTCCGTGATTGGTAGGCTGTCTTCATCCTGGGCAGCTTTGATTTCTGCATTTTCCACCGCATCTTCAATATGGCTCTTGAAAGCCTGATCACCTTCTTCTTGTATTTCTAAAGGCAGTGGTATCTCTTCTTTTTGTTCCATGATGGTAGCTTTGAAAAACTTCCTTTCTGTTTGCAACAAGCTGCTCAAAAAGACCCTAGATCCTTTTTCAAATGTGTTCAGAAAATGATCGTAAGGATCATGAAATGATACCTGGTGATGAATATGTAGCAGGCAGGCTTCATCCAGGATTTCTTCTTCTTCCACTGAATCCAAAACAAGACTCTCTTGGGGAAGAGAATCTCCCTCATTTTCTTCATTTTCTGGACTGGAGGACTCATCGTATATGGGAGCTGAGTCCTTTTGAAGCTCTGACATGTTTTGCGCTACTGTGCTAAGCTCCGTGAAGAGATCTATGTATTCTTGAGCAGGGGCTTGTTCCTTTACTTCCTCTTTTTCAAGAGAAGGCTCAAAATTTTCATCTTGCTCAAGAATATCTTCTTTGGTATCCTCCTCTTCTGAAAGGAAAGACTCCTGATCACCGATCACATGACACTCATCATTGATGCTTTCATAACTTTCCCCATCAGTGTCGTAGATAGGCTAACTTTCACTCCAGAAGAAGCTTGGAGCTCAATCAAACTAGATGTAAGTCACTTTCGTGTTTTTGGAAGTGATGCTTGGGCCCATATTCCAAATGCGAAACATAAAGCCTTAGAACCTAAGAGTGAAAAATACATTTTTTTTTACTGTCTTCTGCGCGGCGCCTTGGTCATTTTCACGACGTATTGGCTCTCAGCCTCTGTCATCTTGGGTTTGCAGGGGTCCCTTTCACCCCTTTGCTTATTTGCTTTTGAGGCGGCCTGTGGAGTATGGAATGATCGATGGAAGCGGTGAGTGCTCGCCCTCCCTGAGTGAAGGGGTCGCAGTATCAATGGACTTGCCTCCTCCGCCTCCCCCCTCTGATGAAGATGCTTTTCGCTCCCTTCTAAGCTCTCTGCCTAAGAAGAAAACTTCCGAAGCTGCGAAGTTTGTGAAGCGTAAGGAAGACATCCCCAAGATCTCGCTTCCTCCGGAGGGCCCGATCAAGGTAACCCTTTCTTTGGCTGAGCGAGCTTTGGTTGGCCAGTTTACAGGGCTCTGGCCCTCTCCCAAAACCACTGAGAGCTGGGTCGCTAGGAATTGGGCCCCGTTGATTTTAAACAAAGTCACCTCGTATTTTCTCGGGAAGGGATTTTTTCTATTTGAATTCTCTGACAAGGAGGACAAGGACCTGATATTCTAGAACGGCCCCTATTTCATGGGCCCTCAGGGGCTGTAACTCAACAAGTGGATGACTGATTTTGATCCAGCAGTCGACGTCCCCACTGCCGTCCCAGTGTGGGTAAGGCTTCCAAATCTACCTGTTCATTGCTGGAATTGGGAATCTCTCAAACATATCGGCAACTCTTTAGGTAAATTCATTGACCGAGAAAACAGCAAAGAGAAATACGATTGTGCTAGAATCTGTGTGGAAGTCAACTTGGAGGAAGGTTTACCCGAAGCAATAAAGATCAGAGTTGGAAGTTGGACACATCTTCAATTGCTGGACTATGAACAACTTCCGTTCAAGTGCAGGAAGTGCCATGTCTATGGCCACTTTGCTAGAAGCTGTCCGAAGAATAGTGAAGTGGAGAAAGGCAAGGAGGATGGTTGGACCCAGGTCAAAAGGAAAAAAACTGCCCATAAAGCTCATAGAACAGGAAATCCAAATGGTAAAACTCCCCACACAGCATCTGGGCCCCAAACCAAAACCACAGTAGAACAAGGAAATAAATATGCTCAGTTAAGCTCAGTATTAGAAGACATCCAAGAATCAGAGATGAAAAAGGAAGGTTCGCACCACAAAGAGCCCCCCTCGGGACCACAAAAAGATGAAGGTAATGCAGATAGAGCAAAAGAGAAATTCATAGAAGAGACCGAGGATGGGCAAGGTCCGAAGGACTCAGAAGAAGAAGGCGAAATAGGAGACTCACAAACTTCGGCAAGAAGATCATTGAGAGGCCGAAAATCTGCTCGAGAAAAAAGAGAGCAGGAAACCTATAAACACAAACTCCAGGGAAGTCAACCAACTCTTGAGAAACTCCTGGGAAAAACACCGAAGTCGACCAGAAATCAGTCCCAGAGCTCTAAAGGAGCTCAACAATCCAAAAGCAAGTGATGAAGATTATCTCCTGGAACTGCAGGGGTATGGGGAGCAGAACAAAGGAAGAAGCTATAAGAAGTTTGCTAAGAACAGAATCTCCTGATATACTCCTCATCCAGGAGACTAAAATGGAGGACAATATCTTCCTCCATATCGGTAAGAAACTGTGGAAGAAAAGCGATGGTCAAGCTGTCTCAGCTCGAGGTGCATCAGGTGGACTGGGTACCATGTGGAATGCTGAAAAATTCTCAAGGGTCAAAGAAATTACCAACACCCATTGGTTGTTCTTAAAACTACAGCACGTGGAATCTGATTTAACTCTCTCCCTTTTTAACGTATATGTACCAGTAAGCGCAGGAGAAAAAAAGAACTGCTGGGACTCCATTAGAAGTCTAGCAGATTCTGAAGAGTTAACAAATATCATCATTGCAGGGGATCTGAATATAACTTTATCAATGGCAGAAAAGTGAGGAGGAAGCATTAAGATGGATCAGGCACGGGAATGGGTTGAGGATCTTCGCTTCAAGCTGTTGATTCATTGAAGGTGAGATCCTAGGGGGAACCGCCTCCAAAAATTAAGAGAATGGGTCTGTCACGCCCTCTTCTCTATACAGATTTTGAAAGTGATTGAAAGCTACTCTCTTTGTGCTATCAAATTCTTTGTGTGTCGAGTTGCCATCTTTGATTTCTGCGATAGAATTGAAGCTCTTTCTAGCTTGAGCTTGTTTGTGGAAGAAGGCAGAATTTCTGTCTCCTGCTTTAAGCCATAAACTCCTAGACTTCTGTCTCCAATGCTCTTCCTCTGAAAGGCAAGCTTTATGGAAGATTTGCTGGAGCTCAGCTTCCTTGTCTAATACTTCTTTAGTGATTTCTACATCTTCACTTTGGGCATGGTGCTGGGCAAGATTGACTTGGGCCTGCTTTCTCTCTTTTGCAGGGGAAGGAAGAGATTTGGTCCAAGTTTTAAGAACAGCTTTCAGTCTTCTAAGTTTTTCTTCCCAAATGAAGAAAAAAGAACCTTTCACTAGCGTATTCCAGCAGTCCTGAACCAAATTTAGAAACTCTGGTTCCTTGACCCAAAGAGGGTTGAATCTGAAGGGGATGGGGCCAAGATCTTTGTGGCCCAACATCTCAAGCAAAATGGGCTTATGATCTGAAACACTGCATGGGAGGATATGCAATTTGAATTCTAAGCCCAGCAAAAGGAAGGAACTCTGGACCAAAAATCTATTAAGTCTAGTAGCAATATGACCAGGACCAATTCTTTTGTTAGACCAGGTGTACTTACCATTTTCTGGGGGGATGTCTAGCAGATCCCAGTCCTGCATGAGGTCTTCCACCCATTCCCTTGCAGGGTCCCTTATGATTGTGCCTCCTCTCCATGCGCAAGGTAAGGTTTAGATCACCTGCAACAATGATTTTTTCCAAGTTTTCTGACTCCGACAGATGTCTGATGGAGTCCTAGCACTCCCTTTTCTCCCCTATATTTGTTGGAACATAGACATTGAAAAGGCTGACATCCTCCCTCGAGTCCAAAGGCTGGAGCTTCAAAAACAGCCAGTGGATGTTGTGCAGCTCGGTGACCAGCCTATACTTGAGAGGGTTCCAGAGAGAGCCCAATCCCCCAGAGGCTCCCCGTGCTGAAACTACATGACCGCTGCTTCCTTTCCAAAAAAATTTACTGATTTGGAGAAACTCCTTGTCCTCCATTTTGGTCTCCTGAATTAGAATTCTCTTCTTATAAGGCTTCTCGTTGCTTCTTCTTTGACTTTGCTCCCCATTCCTCTGCAGTTCCAGGAGACAATCTTCATCATTTATTTTTATGATGATGGGATCCCTTGGAGCCCTGCGCTTGATTTTTTATCATCTTCAGATTTTTGCAAAGGAGTTTCTCCAGAGTGGGCTGACTACCCTGAAGCTTGTCTTTGTAAGTTTCTTGATCTCTCTTTTCTCTAGCAGATTTGCGGCCCCTTGCAGATCTTCTGACCGATGTCTGCGTATCTCCTATTTCTCCATCCTCCTCAGACTCCTCCGAGTCATGTTCCTCCTCGGAGGCTTCTGTTTGCTTATCCTTGTTTCTTGTCGTGGTGCTTTCTTCAGGTCTGACTTCTGATGAAGTCATTTTTTCTAATGGTTTATCTTGCCTATCTTCTTCCTGAGGATTCTCTTCAGCAGAGCGTAAGACCTCATACCTATTTTCTTGACCTTTTGTTGGGGGAACATTCTGGGTGGAGGCGGGCTGGGGGCCATGAACCCCAGATTTCTTATGAGATGTCTTTGATCTCTTGACCCAGTTCCAGCCATCTTCCTTTCCTTTCTCTGTTTCCCCTTTGTTCAGGCACCCTCTTGCAAATTGGCCATAGATGTGACATTTACGGCATTTGAAAGGGAGTTGCTCATAGTCCAGCACTTGCACATGCGTCCAACTGCCAACCTTTAATTTGATGGCCTCCGGAAGCCCCACCTCTAAGTCCACCTCGACACAGATTCGGGCGCAATCGTACTGATCGTTGTTGTTCGCTCTATCAATGAATTTTCCCAAAGTATTACCTATGTGCTTGAGGGACTCCTAGTTCCAACAATGAACTGGAAGATTAGGGAGTCGAACCCAGACAGGGATAGCCGTTGGGACATCCACGGCTGGATCGAAGTCAGGGGTCCATTTGTTGAGGTAGAGGCCCTGAGGTCCCATGAAATAGGGCCCATTCCTAAAAATCAGGTCTTTGTCCTCCTTTGTGTTGAACTCAAACAGGAAGAAGCCTCTGCCCAGAAAATAAGAGGTGACTTTGTTCTTGATCAGTGGAACCTAGTTCTTGACGACCGAGTTTTCCGTTGATTTTGGCGAGGGCCAAAGGCCCGTGAATTGACCCACCAAGGCACGATCTGCCAAGGACAAAGTGACCTGGATTGGACCCTCAGGAGTGAGGTTTACCTCCGGAACATCGTCGAGCCTTTTGATGAACTTAGCGACTTCGGACTTCTTCTTTTTGGGCAGCGAAGAAAGTAGAAAGGAGAAGGTTGCTTCAGCTTCCGGGGATGGAGCTTGCGAGGGACCGATGGGCGAGCCTTGGGCCTCCATGGCAAAGAAGGTCAAATCAGCAAAACTGATCTGCACCAAGCAAATACAAGAAGCGAGGCATCTCAAGTCCGGGATGAAGAAGAGGAGGATCCGATCAGATCCTGCAGGAAGAATCTCCAAGGGCACAGATCCAAGCAGATCTGACAAAAGATCAAGAGACCCAGGGGTCAGGAGGATCAGGGTCAGAGGCGGAAATGGCCGAGAGGGAAGAGCCCAGTCTCAGGCTGCGCAGAGCAGGTCGCAACCGTAACCCTAAAATTGTCCCCAAAGCACACTGAATCAAACGGTCGTGGGCTTGGCCCAGAACGGTTAATCTCTCGCAGCGAGCCACACCCTCGCTCAGGATTGAGCACAGGACCTGTCCATCTTTACGAGAGCGACCTTACCACTACGCCGCCTCCACAGACCTTATCTCTCACCTCGGTATTAACAACACTAGATCCGTGGTTTAACACCCGATTGGTCCATGATTTAAAGAGCATGGAGGGTCATTTGTCTGGTAACCATTTATGAGAGAAACACATGTAACTTTTCTTTTTATATTAATAAATTCCCTGAAGTGGCCGCATTGGCTCAGGCCGTGGACTGTTTCCCTCTTTGAGGGTTTTGATGATGATAAAGTCGCTAAATGGGAAAATAAACAAGATCAAGCACGAGGGTTGATAGAAATGTCCATTGCTCAAGATCTTTGATTTCATATTCTTGACATTGACACCCCTCATGAAGCCCTGGATAAGCTAAATACTGTCTTTGGCATTCAAAATCAAATTAGAGTTCACCAGCTTGAAAATGAGTTGCTTACTTTGGACCCTAATAATTTCTCCTTTATTGAAGACTTTTTGTCCAAATTCAATACCCTTAGACTTCTTTTAGAAGGTTGTAAGGTAAAAAAGGAAGATAGTAGCCTCATCTATTGCATTCTTGCTAAGCTTGGCCCTGCTTACTCTGTATTTGTTTCCGCCTTCCATTCCACTAGAGAAGCCATCATTTCTTCAAGAACCACCTACAAGAATCCCTCTTTTGATTCCTTTTGTGATTCTTTGATAAGAGAACAAGAAAAACTCTTACACCTTGGTCTTATCACTTCTGGAAACGCTTCTAAGAAAGCCTTAGCAGCCCAACAGCAATCATTTCAAAAGAATCCCAAGAAGCAGTATCCTCAAAAGTATGGTCTGAAACCAAACAAGGGTCCTAAGCAATTTCAGCCGCAAACTGAAAAAGAAACTCACCAAAATGATAAGGCATATAAAAACAAAGGAAAGAAGACAGATAGACATTGCAACTTTTGCAATCGTGATGGCCATATAGAGTCCAAATGTTTTAAGAAGATGGAAGCCTTAGAAGCAGCAATGAAGAAGCACAACATCAATTTGGAGCACTCTTCACCTTCATCTTCAGGAATGGCACTTTCTGCTTGTGGTTGTCAAGCATCAAGATCCGGTTATGCATTAAATGTATCTTCCTCTTCTCATTCTCATGAGTGGCTCATTGATTCTAGATCTTCTTATCACATGGCCAAAAATAAAGCCATGTTTTCTTCTTTAAATGATTGTAACACCAAACATATTTATGTTGGTGATGATAGATCTCTTAGTGTTGTAGGATCTAGAACCATTCATCTCGATAATGGTCAGTTTAATGATGTACTATGTGTTCCTACCTTGTCATGCAACCTTCTCTCTGTTTATTAGATAACTCATTCAGGTGAAGGGAAAATAGTAGATTCTCACCTCATGATGTTGTAATCAAGGACCTCAAATATCCTAGACATATTTTAGCTACTGGCATTGCTGATGATTCCACAAGGTTGTATAAGTTTGACAAATTTGGGTCATCATGTCTTCCCTCTATTTTCTTTGCTCATAATGATGAAGTGAGAAAACTTTGGCATGAGAAATTTGGTCACTTAAACTATCGCTCTCTTCAAACTCTATGTAAAGAAAATATGGTGACAGGTCTTCCTATGGTATCTTGCCGAGATGGTGTTTGATATGATTTGGATGTGTACTCTGAAACACCATTGGGATAGTTTTGAAAAACGTGCTTCTTGGAATGATTCAACCCCTTTGATACTTGTGCACAAGTGATTTCATGTGGTCCACTTCTCGTTGTTTCTTTCCTATCAGCAAGTAGTTCTTAACTTTCATTGATGATTTTTCCGTATGCACTGCATACTTCTTAAAACTCAAGAGTGAAGTTTTTAACATGTCTCTGGCCTTTAAAGACAAACAACTGACATCAAATTCTTAAGTTAAGATCAGACAATGGAGGAGAATATGTTAACAACAAATTTATCAAAATTTTCACTAAGCATGGCATTCAATTGCAACATAGTTTTCCATATACCCAACAACGGAATGGTGTAGCTGAAAGGAAGAATCACACTCTAAAAGAAATGGCTAATTGTATGCTTCAATATAAAGGACTTGGTCTTAATTTTTGTGCAGAAGAAATTAACTATGAAAATTACATAGTAAATCACACTCCTACTAAGGTTTTAAGGAATATAACTGCAGAAGAAGCTTGGAGCTCAATCAAACTAGATGTAAGTCACTTTCGTGTTTTTGGAAGTAAAGATTGGGCCCATATTCCAAATGAGAAACATAAAGCCTTAGAACCTAAGAGTGAAAAATGAATTTTTGTTGACTGCCTTCTCATGTGAATACTTGCTTTTCTACTTCAAGATTGCCTCACCATTACCTTGGTTTAGTCCCTTTTCACCCTTTGCTTATTTTCTTTTGAGGGTCTGAGCATGTTGAATGATCGCCGGAAGCGGTGAGTGCTCTCCGCCTCCCCGAGCGAAGGGCCGCATCACGAGCGGCACAAGACTCCCCTTCGATGAAGAGCCTTTTCGCTCCCCTTCTCCGAGCTCGCCTAAGAAGAAAACTTCCGGTTTGCACCAGGAAGCGCAAGGAAGACATCCCCGAGATCTCGTCCGTGAGGGGCCCACTGGGCAGTGTCTTTCTTTGGTCAGAGCGAGCTTGCTGGCGCCACAGGCTCTGGCCCTTTCCCAAAACCACTGAGAGCTGGGTCGCTAGGAATTGGGCCCCGTTGATTTTAAACAAAGTCACCTCGTATTTTCTTGAGAAGGGATTTTTTCTGTTTGAATTTTCTGACAAGGAGGACAAGGACCTGATATTCTGGAACGGCCCCTATTTCATGGGCCCTCAGGGGCTGTATCTCAACAAGTGGACGCCTGATTTTGATCCAGCAGTCGACGTCCCCACTGCCGTCCCAGTGTGGGTAAGGCTTCCAAATCTGCCTGTTCATTGCTGGAATTGGGAATCTCTCAAACATATCGGCAACTCTTTAGGTCAATTCATTGACCGAGAAAACAACAAAGAGCAATACGATTGTGTTAGAATCTGTGTGGAAGTCAACTTGGAGGTAGGTTTACCCGAAGCAATAAAGATTAGAGTTGGAAGTTGGACACATCTTCAATTGCTGGACTATGAACAACTTCCGTTCAAGTGCAGGAAGTGCCATGTCTATGGCCACTTTGCTAGAAGTTGTCCGAAGAATAGTGAAGTGGAGAAAGGCAAGGAGGATGGTTGGACCCAGGTCAAAAGGACAAAAACTGCCCATAAAGATCCTAGAACAGGAAATCCAAATGGTAAAACTCCCCAGACAGCATCTGGGCCCCAAACCCAAACCACAGTAGAACAAGGAAATAAATATGCTCAGTTAAGCTCAGTATTAGAAGACATCCAAGAATCAGAGATGCAAAAGGAAGGTTCGCACGACAAAGAGCCCCCCTCGGGACCACAACAAGATGAAGGTAATGCAGATAGAGAAAAAGAGAAATTCATAGAAGAGACCGAGGATGGGCAAGGTTTGGAGGACTCAGAAGAAGAAGGCGAAATAGGAGACTCACAAACTTCGGCAAGAAGATCATTGAGAGGCCGGAAATCTGCTCGAGAAAAAAGAGAGTAGGAGACCTATAAAGACAAACTCCAGGGAAGTCAACCAACTCTTGAGAAACTCCTGGGCAAAACACCGAAGTCGACCAGAAATCAGTCCCAGAGCTCTAAAGGAGCTCAACAATCCAAAAGCAAGTGATGAAGATTATCTCCTGGAACTGCAGGGGTATGGGGAGCAGACCAAATGAAGAAGCTACAAGAAGTTTGCTAAGAACAGAATCTCCTGATATACTCCTCATCCAGGAGACTAAAATGGAGGACAATATCTTCCTCCATATCGGTAAGAAACTGTGGAAGAAAAGCGATGGTCAAGCTGTCTCAGCTCGAGGTGCATCAGGTGGACTGGGTACCATGTGGAATGCTGAAAATTCTCAAGGGTCAAAGAAATTACCAACACCCATTGGTCGTTCTTGAAACTACAAAGACGTGAATCGTATAGAAGGATTTTGCCAAAACAGTGACGGAGCTATGTACCAAGAAGCCAGGAGAAAAAAAGAACCGTTGGGACCCATTAGAAGTCTCAGAAAATTTATGAGTTATCAAATATCACTATCACAGGGGATCTGAAGAGAACTATCAATGGCGAAAAGCGAGAGGAAGCATTGTGAGGATCGTGCGCTGGAATGGGTCGAGGATCTTCGCTTCAAGGTCGTTGATTCACCGAAGGTGAGATCCTAAATCCGCCTCCAAAAATACAGAGAATGGGTCTCATACGCCCTCTTCTCTATACAGATTTTGAAAGTGATTGAAAGATTCTCTCTTTGTGCTATCAAAGTCTTTGTGTGTCGTGTTTAGAATGCAGCAAGATGATGGAGCTTAGTGAAATGAAGTCGCCTTCACTAAGTGGGCCCGCAGGCTATTTTTGGCGCAAAGTCTATTTTTAGACACTTTAACATAATTTGGGAATTCCAAGCAGATTCTCACATAAGACACAAGTTGGTAAAAATACTTGAGACTTATTTTTAGGCCCCATGCCATTTTAATCGTGATTCTCCTAGAAATATGGAAGTCAAATATTATTTACCCTTAATAATATTTTGACTATAAATGTGCCAGCTTACTCTCTTGGAGTATCTGCCTTTCGAGTCATGGAGGTGGCTCATGCAATCGACAGAGGAATCACGTGGTTCCTAGGGTTTGATGGTGATCAGTTACCGGATTTCAGCTTGGACTTCAGCAGTGTGGTTTGGAGGAGTTAATCTTATTTATAGTGGATAAGCGAGTTGAACTAGTTGAGATTAGTTTAACTGGCTAATCAATTAGTTATGAGTGGAGTGAATTAAATATTATTTAATTCACTAATTAGTAACTCATTAGTCAACTCAAGAACACTTCAGTTCACTACAGTGCATGATCAGTTCAGTGGAGACCAGTGGAAGAGGGAGATGAAAGGGTGAGTAAAGCTATCAGTTGGAGGATCAGTTTTGCATGGGATTTGCATTACACTTGGAGGAATTGTCCATGACAATTGCGCAGTCAAGCCAAGGGGATTCGAACCTTGGATCTCTACATATACAGGCCATGATTGCGCAATAGAGGCAAGGCACTTGGCAGGGAGTTTTGAACCAGTGACTTGTTCAAAACTAAGCTAGATTGTGTGTGACTTTATGAGAAAGTACTGAGTACTTGTGAGGAGTATTGTACTTGTTTGGTTACATGAGTTCTCCATTATAATATACACAATAGCTGCGGGGTTTTCAGCTATAGGCTTTCCCCATACATACTGAGTTAATGTGTGATTGATTTGATGTGAGATTGCTTCTATTATTTCCGCATGTGACAATTAATTGTAGATGAGATTATGTATTATGCATGCAATTCGAAATTGATGTGTAATCGGGTTAATCTCCATTGAATAAGTGATTTATTCAGCTAATTTCTACATGTCGAGTTGCCATCTTTGATTTCTGCGATAGAATTGAAGCTCTTTCTGGCTTGAGCTTGTTTGTGGAAGAAGGCAGAATTTATGTCTCCTGCTTTAAGCCATAAACTCCTAGACTTCTGTCTCCAATGCTCTTCCTCCGAAAGGTAAGATTTATGGAAGATTTGCTGGAGCACAGCTTCCTTGTCTAATAATTATTTAGTGATTTCTACATCTTCACTTTGGGCATGGTGCTGGGCAAGATTGACTTGGGCCTGCTTTCTCTCTTTTGCAGGGGAGGGAAGAGACTTGGCCCAAGTTTTAAGAACCGCTTTCAGTCTTCTAAGTTTTTCTTCCTAAATGAAGAAAGAAGAACCTTTCACTGGCGTATTCCAGCAGTCCTGAACCAAATTTAGAAACTCTGGTTCCTTGACCCAAAGAGGTTGAATACGAAGCTTGGGGCAGATCTTGCCAGCCCAAAACCTCGTAAATGGGCTTATGGTCAGAAACACTGCATGGGACGATATGCAATCTGAAATCTAAGCCCAGCAAAAGAAAGGAACTCTGAACCAAACATCTATCAAGTCTAGCAGCAATGTGACCAGGACCTATTCTTTTGTTAGACCAGGTATACTTACCATTTGCTGGAGGGATGTCAAGCAGATCCCAATCCTGCATGAGGTCTTCCACCCATTCCCTTGCAGGGTCCCTTACGATTGTGCCTCCTCGCTTTTCCTCCACGCGCAAGGTGAGGTTAAGATCACCTGCAACAATGATGTTTTCCAAATTTTCTGACTCCGACAGATGTCTGATGGAGTCCCAGCACTCCCTTTTCTCCCCTATATTTGTTGGAACATAGACATTGAAAAGACTGACTGCCACCCTCGAGTCCAAAGGATGGAGCTTCAAAAACAGCCAGTGGGTGTTGTGCAGCACGGTGACCAATCTGAACTTGAGAGGGTTCCAAAGGGAGCCCAGTCCCCCAGATGCTCCCCGTGCTGAAACTGCATGTCCGCTGCTACCTTTCCAAAAAAATTTACTGATTTGGAGAAACTCCTTGTCCTCCATTTTGGTCTCATGAATCAGAAGAATGTCTGGAGCTTCTCTTCTTATAAGGCTTCTCATTTCTTCTTCTTTCAATTTGCTCCCCATTCCTCTATAGTTCCAAGAGACAATCTTCATCATTTATTTTTATGATGATGGGCTCCCTTGGAACCCTGCCCTTGGTTTTTTACCATCTTCGGATTTTTGCCAAGAAGTTTCTCCAGAGTGGGCTGACTACCCTGAAGCTTGTCTTTGTAAGTTTCCTAATCTCTCTTTTCTCATGAGATTTGCATCTTGGAATCTTGACCCGGTCTCTGGCTCATCTCTTCTCCATCCTCCTCGGACTCTCAAGGTCTTGTTCCTCCCTCGAGCTTACATTTCCTTATCCTTGTTTCTTTAGTGGTGCTTTCTTGATCGACTTATAAAGTCATTTTTCTAATGGTTTATCTTGCCTATCTTCTTCTGAGGAGTCTGCGTGAGATCTTAAGACCTCCTTACCTATTTTCTTGACCTTTTGGCGGGGGACGATGCAGGTGGAGCGAGAGTTTGGGGGCCATGAACCCCAGATTTCTTGTGAGATGTCTTTGGCCTCTTGACCTGGTTCCAGCCATCTTCCTTTCCTTTCTCTACTTCCCCTTTGTTCGGGCACCCTCTTGCAAAATGGCCATAGATGTGACATTTATGGCATTTGAAAGGGAGTTGCTTATAGTCCAGCACTTGCACATGCGTCCAACTGCCAACCTTTAATTTGATGGCCTCCGGAAGCCCCACCTCTAAGTCCACCTCGACACAGATTCGAGCACAATCGTACTGATCGTTGTTGTTTTCTCTATCAATGAATTTTCCCAAAGTATTACCTATGTGCTTGAGGGACTCCCAGTTCCAACAATGCACTGGAAGATTAGGGAGCCGAACCCAGACAGGGACAGCCGTTGGGACATCTGGCGACAAATCGGTCATTTATTCTAGGGAGTGTTTGAATAAATCACTTATTCAATGAAGATTAACCCGATCATACATCAATTTCGAATTGCATGCATAACACATAACCTTCTTCTACAATTAATTGTCACATGCGGAAATAATATAGAAGCAATCGCATATCAAATCAATCACACATTAACTCAGTATGTATGGGGAAAGCCTATAGCTGAAAACCCCCCAGCTATTGTGTATATTATAATGGAGAAATCATGTAACAATCATAGTACAAAACTCTTCACAAGCTCTCATGCACTACCTCCCATGCTACACACTATCAAGCTAGATCTAGCAAATCACTTGCTCCAATCCTTAGCCACTTGATAGCCAACCTGAATTGCGTATTTTAATGCTAGGTGATGGCCTCCTTATATAGATAAACCACCAGCCTAAACTTTGCAATACTCATAGCTTACTCCACCTATCTATGTGTTGCAAATAGCAACAGTATAGTTACAACTGATAGCTAACTCTACCCTTTCATCTTTCTCTTTCACTGGTCTTCACTGAACTGATCATGCACTGTAGTGAACTGAAGTGTTCTTGAGTTGACTAATGAGTTAATATTTAGTAAATTAAATATTATTTAATTTACTCCACTCATATCTAATTGATTAGCTAGTTAACTAATCTCAACTAGTTCAACTGAATTAAATAGAACACAACTCCACTATTTGTCCCGTTAACTCCTCCAAAACTTCTGCCACTAAAGTCTAACTGAAGTAAACCATGCAAGATGCCATCAAACCCTAGGAACCACGTGATTCCTTGTGTCAGTTGCATGAGCCACCTCCATGACTCAAACTGAAGTGCGCCAAGAGAGTAAACTGCTGTTTATAGTCAAAATATTATTAGGGGTAAATAATATTTGACTTCCATATTTTTAGGAGATCAGTCTAAAAATAGCCTGGGTCCTAAAAAATAGGGTCTCATCTATTTTTACCGACATGTCGCATACTTCAAGAATCTCAAAGTAGAATTCCCAAATTATGCTCCGTATGTCTAAAAATAGACATAGTCTAAAAATAGACTTTGCGCCAGAATTTGCCTGCGGGCCCACTTAGTGAAAGCGACTTCATTTCACTAAGCTCCATCATCTTGCTGCATTCTCAACACTCCCTCTCAGCAAGATATGGATTATCTGCAATCCCTATCCTGCCTCTGTGGAATTTGAACTTGCTCCTGGTGAGCGCCTTCGTCAGGATGTCGGCATCCTGATCCTCCGTGGGAACATATGAAAGCATCATGATTCTCCGCTGAACACAATCTCTGATATGATGGTACCTGATGTTGATATGTTTGGACCTATCATGAAATACTGGATTATCCGAGAGCTTGATGCAGCTCTGGTTATCACAGTAGATCACTGTAGGCTCCAAATGCAACCTGAACAAACCTGTGAGGATCTTCCTCATCCAAATAGCCTCGCATGCAGCCAAACTTGCTGCCATGTACTCGGCCTCTGCTGAACTGAGTGCCACGGATCTCTGCTTCCTGCTGTACCAGGAAACTACTGTCGACCCAATGATGAAAACTCCTCCAGAAGTGCTCTTCCGGTCCGTTGGGCTCCCTGCCCAATCTGCATCAGTGAAGCCAGAAAGCTTCACTCCATCCTCCTGTCTGTACCATAGACCATATCCCGATGTGCCTCTGATATAGCGCAAGACATGCTTGCCCGCCTTCCAAAAGAGCTTGGTAGGCTTAACCATAGCTTGCGAAAGCTGGTTAACTACATAGCATATATCGGGTCGAGTATTGACCAAATACATCAACGACCCCACCAACTGTCGATAGACAGTGGCATCCACTACCTCCTCCGAAGTAGCATCTCCCTTCCTCCATCCTCCAGGAAGAGGGGTATCAACAGGCTTGCAACCTTGCATGTTGAACCTCTCCAGAATCTCCCGGGCATACTTGCCCTGAGAAACAAACAGTCCTCCACTGCGCTGCCAAATCTCCAATCCCGGGAAATAATGAAGGATGCCCAAGTCCTTCATCTCAAACTCTCGTGCAAGATCCTCCTTGCATGAAAGTATCAACTGCTCATCGCCAGTCAAAATCAGATCATCTACATACGGTACGATGATCAACAGCTTCCCCTCCACCACAATCTGGTACAGGTTTGGATCCGCCTCACTCTTGGAGAATCCAAGCCCGGTGAAGTAGCTGTCTATCCGAGTGTACCAAGCACGAGGTGCTTGCTTCAGCCCGTACATTGCTCTCTTGAGTCGGCACACATGCGACTCACTGCTGAAGATCTCGAAACCTTCAGGCTGCTCTATGTACACCTCCTCCTCAATAACTCCATTGAGGAACGCGGTCTTCACATCCATCTGATGAATGTGCCACCCCATCTGCGCTGAGAGAGCAAGGATCGTCCGTATGGAAGAGTACCTTGCGACAGGTGCAAAAGTCTCCTCATAGTCGATCCCCTCGATCTGTGAGAAGCCACGGGTGACAAATCTCGCCTTGTACTTCTCCACACTCCCGTCAGCCGCCTGCTTCACTTTGTAGATCCATCGCGAACCTACAACTGATTTCCCAACCGGTCTTGGGACAATCTCCCATGCACTGTTCCTGATGATCGTATCATATTCTTCGATCATGGCATCAACCCATGCGGGTTCCTCCACAGCTTCCTCAAAAGAGGATGGCTCTGTCACAACACATTGACTCATAAGAGCCATGTATCCAGTGTACCGATCCGGTGACTGTCTCTGTCTGCGCTGTGCTGTGGGTGGTCCTACAACCTTCTCTGCATCCCGAGCCAGTCGCTCAGCTTCTGTAGTGCGCATGCGCCCTCTGATGGTTGGCGCTGCCTGGGTGGTTTCTTCCACCTCATGAACCTCCTCTTGTGGCTGATCCACATCCGGAAGCTCCTCCTTAGGAACTAACAGCTCCTCATCTGCATGCAAGTGTAGCTCCCTCTCAGGCGAACACTGCATGGCTTTCTCCTCCTGAAATTTTATATCCCGTCGCACAACAGTCTTGCGACTGTCTGGCACATACACCCGATAGTTGTGAGGTGTATCAGTGCACCCCACAAATATTCCAACTTCAGCAGTTGGATCCAGCTTCCTTCTTGCATCCTTCGTCACATGCATGTAGACAGGAGATCCGAAAATCCGCAAATGGGAAATATCGGGCCTCTTGCCAGAATAAGCCTCCTCTGGTGTACTCATGCCAAGAACCTTGTGAGGACAACGGTTCTGCACATACACTGCTGTATTGCATGCCTCGGCCCACAAGTGAAGGGGTAGGCCCTGATCATGCAACATCGCCCGTGCAGCACCCACGATCGTTCTGTTCTTCCGCTCAGCCACCCCGTTCTGCTGTGGGTTATGGGGTGCGATGAGCTCTCTCCGAATCCCTTCTGCGCTGCAGAACTCCTTGAATTCAGCGAGATGAATTCACCACCGTTATCACTCCTTAGAGCAATCACCTTCTTCCCCGACTCCTTCTCGACCAGTGCCTTAAACTCACAGAACTTCGCGAATGTATCGCTCTTCTTCTGCATGAAGAAGATCCAGCACTTTCGAGAGAAATCATCAACAAAGATCACATAATACATGTGCTTTGCTGTCGAAGAAACTGAGAAAGGACCACACACGTCTGTGTGAACTCTCTCAAGGATCGTCGTGGCGCGACTATCCTTCTCGTGAAAGGTGGCTTTCACATACTTCCCTAAAGTACACCCCTTGCACTGATCTGACTGCGCAAGGGTGCCCTTAGGAAGTCCAGTAGAAATCTGCTGGAGAATCTTCAAAGCTCCATGGTGAAGATGGCCCAATCTCCTGTGCCATAGTTCGCCCTCATCATCCCCGACTCACACATCTCCCGACCTTGCATGCCATAGGCTGCGCGATCATCTACACCTGTGATAAAAGTTACAGTTCGAACCCCTATCTTCCGGGTCTCTCTAGTAGTCTTACTGCGCAGGAAGGCTTTTCCTTCGCTGAAGACCACATCATACCCCTTATCCTCCAACATCGCCACAGAGATCAAGTTCTTCTTCAATCCCGGTACATGCATGACATCCTTCAATACAAAGGGTTTACCAGACTCCCTCTGAAAGGATATGGTACCGATACCAGTCGCACTGTATCTACCATCATCGCCCATCTCGATGTACACACCCAAATCTTTGTCCTCCAGATCTGAGAACAACTCCCGATCTCCCGTCACCTTTTTCATATGAAATGGCCTTGCAAGCTGTCAAGAACCACAGGTCGGCCTTCGCAGGGAAACTAAGCATGCAATCGGTGAAACTTTGACAACCACCCCACACTTCCCAGCTCACATCTGCATTGCTTTGAGTTAACTTCGTGAGGTATTTGGCGATACTGTCGCCCTTCTCCATCTTGATGTTCCTAAGCTTATCTTTGAGCGCCGGCTTCCTTTGGTCACTCTTACTCTGGAATAGATCCGTCAAAGCTTTCCACATTAAATATGGAGTAGCCTTTCCATGCAGGCTGGATACAATATGATCCTTGACGCCCTCCAACAGGATCCTTCGACATTTCGCGATCTTCTTTTGCCATGCATCGACCAAAGCTGCATCGGTGGGCTTTGGGACATCCGCATCCACGAACTCCTTCAGACCATTGTCTTCTAACACTGCTTCCATTCGATCCTTCCATGCAACATAATTCGAACTGCCTTCAAGAGCATATTCGAGTCGCAAACCATTGAAAGAAGACATCTTTCAACACCGGCACCAAGAAGAACAACCTTCTGCAAAATTCGAATTCCAAACTCAAAGCTCTATCGCTTCAGATCTATACTTGAAAACAAATTATTTCCAAATCAGAGATTGACTGCAAAGGGCATTCACCAGATCTTTCACCTTACAAAGAAGGATGAATATTCCGGAGGCTACCTGGCCCGCATGCAGACTCTGTCCGAGGAAATAAGTTTGCAATCACCGTAATAGACTTCGACAATTAACTTCGCTCCGATACCATGTAGAAATTAGCTGAATAAATCACTTATTCACTGAAGATTAACCCGATCATACATCAACCTCTAATTGCATGCATAACACATAACCTTCTTCCACAATTAATTGTCACATGCGGAAATAATATAGAAACAATCGCACATCAAATCAATCACACATTAACTCAGTATGTATGGGGAAAGCCTATAGCTGAAAACCCCCCAGCTATTGTGTATATTATAATGGAGAAATCATGTAACAATCATAGTACAAAAACTCTTCACAAGCTCTCATACACTACCTCCCATGCTACACACTATCAAGCTAGATCTAGCAAATCACTTGCTCCAATCCTTAGCCACTTGATAGCCAACCTTGATTGCGTATTTTAATGCTAGGTGATGGCCTCCTTATATAGATAAACCACCAGCCTTGACTTTGCAGCCTCATGGCTTACTCCACCTATCTATGTGTTACCAAATATATGCAATATATGAGTATAATTCACAGCGATGCTTCTTTCTACCCTTTCATCATCTCTTTCTTGGTCTTCCTTTGACGATCATACCTTGTAGTGAACTGAAGTGTTCTTGAGTTGACTAATGAGTTAATATTTAGTAAATTAAATATTATTTTGTTACTCACTCATGATTAGCTAGTTAACTAATCTCAACTAGTTCAGGCCCAGAAATAAATAGAACACAACTCCACTATTTGTCCCGTTAACTCCTCCAAAACTTCTGCCACTGAAGTCTAGCTGAAGTAAACCATGCAAGATGCCATCAAACCCTAGGAACCACGTGATTCCTTGTGTCAGTTGCATGAGCCACCTCCATGACTCAAACTGAAGTGCGCCAAGAGAGTAAACTATTGTTTATAGTCAAAATATTATTAAGGGTAAATAATATTTGACTTCCATATTTTTAGGAGATCAGTCTAAAAATAGCCTGGGTCCTAAAAATTAGGGTCTCATCTATTTTTACCGACATGTCGCATACTCCAAGAATCTCCAAGTAGAATTCCCAAATTATGCTCCGTATGTCTAAAAATAGACATAGTCTAAAAATAGACTTTGCGCCAGAATTTGCCTGCGGGCCCACTTAGTGAAGGCGACTTCATTTCACTAAGCTCCATCATCTTGCTGCATTCTCAACATTATTGAGGTAGAGGCCCTGAGGTCCCATGAAATAGGGCCCATTCCTGAAAATCAGGTCTTTGTCCTCCTTTGTGTTGAACTCAAACAGGAAGAAGCCTCTGCCCAGAAAATAAGAGGTGACTTTGTTCTTGATCAGTGGAACCCAGTTCTTGACGACCCAGTTTTCCGTCGATTTTGGTGAGGGCCAAAGGCCCGTGAATTGACCCACCAGGGCACGATCTGCCAGGGACAAAGCGACCTGGATCGGACCCTCAGGAGGGAGGTTTACCTCCGGAACATCGTCGAGCCTTTTGACTACTAATAAGACCAGGACTTCTTCTTTTGTAGCGTGAAGCAAGTAGAAAGGAGAAGGTTGCTCGAGGATGGAGCTTTGCGAGGGACCGATGGCGAGCCTTGGGCCTCCATGGCAGGTCAAATGTACAAAACCGATCTGCACCAAGAAAATACGAAATATGAGAGCATCTCAAGTCGGGATGAAGAAGAGGAGAGTCCGTCCGAGATCTGTGGGAAGAGTCTCAAGGGCGCGAGGATCCAGCGGTCCGACAAAGATCAAGAGACCCAGGGGTCAGGAGGACCAGGGTCAAAGGTGTAAATGGCCGAGAGGGAAGAGCCCAGTCTCAGGCTGCGCAGAGCAGGTCGCAGCAGGAGGCAGCCATAACCCTAAAATTGTCCCCAAAGCACACTGAATCAAAAGGTCGTGGGCTTGGCCCGGAACGGTTAATCTCTCGCGGCGAGCCACGCCCTCGCTCAGGATTGAGCACAGGACCTTATCTCTCACCTCGGTATTAACAACACTTGATCCGTGGTTTAACACCCGATTGGTCCATGATCTCTATTTAAAGAGCATGGAGGGTCATTTGTCTGGTAACCATTTATGACAGAAACACATGTAACTTTTCTTTTTATATTAATAAATTTTCTGAAGTGGCCGCATTGGCTCAGGCTGTGGAGTGTTTCCCTCTTTGAGGGTTTTAACCAAGTGATTATACTAGTGTACTGATTTGTGATCTATTTGTGACCGGTGACCTTTGGTTCTTGATCTACGGAACTTACCCTGTAAATTCCTACATGATATCAGAGCTATTTTGAGGACCGCGCCCATTGTTGATCAAAATCCGAAGCCGATTTGAGTGCAAGCGAATGCCGTTTTGTAGATCTACAATTTATGAACATTTTTGGGCTTGGAGAACTGCTCTGTTGTGTCTGTTATAGTGAGAAACGCCTTTCATTTCATGCGAAAAGGTTTCCGGCTGCCCAAGTTATGACAGTTTAGATCTGGAGTTATAAAGCATCTGTTTTGCAGTTATATTTGTTAATAGTTCTGCTTATTTCGTTTCATCTGTTTATTTTCGGTTTTTAGGTTTTATTTATTTTCCGGATCTATACCCTCTTCTCTATGTATGTTTTTTGTTGTGCGTTGCATGCGATCTCGATAAATTAGAAACAAAAAAGGAGTTTTTTTTGCTACGTATGCTCTTTCCCTGCATCTTTGTGCGATATCGGGAAATCAGAGATAGTGAAAAAATTGATAGTTGCTGGTAAGGGTAACCAAAAATATAACATTCTTCCACAAGGCTTGCATTTAATTTTTTTTGCTCGGTTTTTGTGTTTTTTTGTGCAGGAAAAGGCACGCACATCGAAGTGTTCCAAAAAAAAAAAAAACTACCCTCTTCCTCCTCACTTGGTGAGGGGTTAGTTTTATGAGAATAGAGGTCTTCGTTCAAATCTCTTTCTCAAACTTCTTTTGTAAAAAAAATTTGTTAAAACGGACGGAATTTTTTTTAAAAGTCGCACTTCATCCCATTCTCGTAACTATTCGACATCTTCAATTCGTTTTTTCAAAAAGGCATAACTTCTTCATCCGGAAGCCGTTTTTCAAGCCGTTTTTTTTTAAATGGCCTAATTTTTCGAGATATTTCCATTAGAACAGTTAATTTTAGCTTTTGCTAGCTTCAGTTTAAAAAAAAAATATGGAAAGTGCATGCTCGATTATTCTTGATAGCACCAATTATTTCCAATGGCTACCTCACATGGTAGATATACTTAGAAGTAAATGGTGTTACAGAATAGCCACCGAGGTAGAAACTAACACTTTTGATGATTATAAAGTCACTAAATGGGAAAATAAACAAGATCAAGCACGAGGGTTGATAGAAATGTCCATTTCTCAAGACCTTTGACTTCATATTCTTGACATTGACACCCCTCATGAAGCCCTGGATAAGCTAAATACTGTCTTTGGCATTCAAAATCAAATTAGAGTTCACCAGCTTGAAAATGAGTTGCTTACTTTGGACCCTAATAATTTCTCCTCTATTGAAGACTTTTTGTCCAAATTCAATACCCTTAGACTTCTTTTAGAAGGTTGTAAGGTCAAAAAGGAAGATAGTAGCCTCATCTATTGCATTCTTGCTAAGCCTGGCCCTGCTTACTCTGTATTTGTTTCCGCCTTCCATTCCACTAGAGAAGCCATCATTTCTTCAAGAACCACACAAGAATCCCTCTTTTGATTCCTTTTGTGATTCTTTGATAAGAGAACAAGAAAAACTCTTACACCTTGGTCTTATCACTTCTGGAAATGCTTCTAAGAAAGCCTTAGCAGCCCAACAACAATCATTTCAAAAGAATCCCAAGAAGCAGTATCCTCAAAAGTATGGTCCAAAACCAAACAAGGGTCCTAAGCAATTTCAGCCGCAAACTGAAAAAGAAACTCACCAAAATGATAAGGCATATAAAAACAAAGGAAAGAAGACAGATAGACATTGCAACTTTTGCAATCGTGATGGCCATATAGAGTCCAAATGTTTTAATAAGATGGAAGCCTTAGAAGCAGCAATGAAGAAGCACAACATAAATTTGGAGCACTCTTCACCTTCATCTTTAGGAATGGCACTTTCTGCTTGTGGTTGTCAAGCTTCAAGATCTGGTTATGCATTAAATGTATCTTCCTCTTCTCATTCTCATGAGTGGCTCATTGATTCTGGAGCTTCTTATCACATGGCCAAAAATAAAGCCATGTTTTCTTCTTTAAATGATTGTAACACCAAACATATTTATGTTGGTGATGATAAATCTCTTAGTGTTGTAGGATCTGGAACCATTCATCTAGATAATGGTCAGTTTAATGATGTACTATGTGTTCCTACCTTGTCATGCAACCTTCTATCTATTTATCAGATAACTCATTCAGGTGAAGGGAAAATAGTAGAATTCTCACCTCATGATGTTGTAATCAAGGACCTCAAAGATCCTAAACATATTTTAGCTACTGGCATCGCTGATGATTCCACAAGGTTGTATAAGTTTGAAAATTTTGGATCATCATGTCTTCCCTCTATTTTTGTTGCTCATAATGATGAAGTGAGAAAACTTTGGCATGAGCAATTTGGTCACTTAAACTATCGCTCTCTTCAAACTCTATGTAAGGAAAATATGGTGATGGGTCTTCCTATGGAATCTTGCCGAGATAGTGTTTGATTTGGATGTGTACTCGGAAAACATCATTGGGATAGTTTTGAAAAACGTGCCTCTTGGAATGCTTCAACCCCTTTGCAGCTTGTGCACAGTGATTTATGTGGTCCACTTCCTGTTGTTTCTTTCCCTGGTTGCAAGTACTTCTTAACTTTCATTGATGATTTTTCCAGATGCACTCGAGTATACTTCTTAAAACTCAAGAGTGAATTTTTTAACATGTTCTTGGCCTTTGTTGACAAACAATCTGGACATCAAATTCTTAAGTTAAGAATAGAAAATGGAGGAGAATATGTTAACAAAAAATTTATCAACTTCTGCACTGAGCATGGCATTCAATTGCAACATACTGTTCCATATACTCCACAACAAAGTGGTATAGCTGAAAGCGAGAATCACACCTTAAAATAAATGGCTAATTGTATGCTTCAATCTAAAGGACTTGGTCTCAATTTTTGGGCAGAAGCCATTAACTGTGCATATTACATAGTAAATCACACTCCTACTAAGGTTTTAAAGAATATAACTCCAGAAGAAGCTTGGAGCTCAATCAAACTAGATGTAAGTCACTTTCGTGTTTTTGGAAGTGATGCTTGGGCCCATATTCCAAATGTGAAACATAAAGCCTTAGAACCTAAGAGTGAAAAATGCATTTTTGTTGACTGTCTTTTGCGCGGCGCCTTGGTCATTTTCGCGGCGTATTGGCTCTCAGCCTCTGTCATCTTGGTTTTGCAGGGGTCCCTTTCACCCCTTTTCTTATTTGCTTTTGAGGCGGCCTGTGGAGTATGGAATGATCGCTGGAAGCGGTGAGTGCTCGGCCTCCCTGAGCGAAGGGGTCACAGTATCAATGGAGTTGCCTCCTCCGCCTCCCCCCTCTGATGAAGAGGCTTTTCGCTCCCTTCTGAGCTCTCTGCCTAAGAAGAAAACTTCCGAAGCTGCGAAGTTTGTGAAGCGTAAGGAAGACATCCACGAGATCTCGCTTCCTCCGGAGGGCCCGATCAAGGTAGCCCTTTCTTTGGCTGAGCGAGCTTTGGTTGGCCAGTTTACAGGGCTCTGGCCCTCTCCCAAAACCACTGAGAGTTGGGTCGCTAGGAATTGGGCCCCGTTGATTTTAAACAAAGTCCACTCGTATTTTCTCGGGAAGGGATTTTTTTTGTTTGAATTCTCTGACAAGGAGGACAAGGACCTGATATTCCGAAACGGCCCCTATTTCATGGGCCCTCAGGGGCTGTATCTCAACAAGTGGACGACTGATTTTGATCCAGCATTCGACGTCCCCACTGCCGTCCCAGTGTGGGTAAGGCTTCCAAATCTGCCTGTTCATTGCTGGAATTGGGAATCTCTCAAACATATCGGCAACTCTTTAGGTAAATTCATTGACCGAGCAAGCAGCAAAGAGCAATACGATTGTGCTAGAATCTGTGTGGAAGTCGACTTGGAGGTAGGTTTGCCCGAAGCAATAAATATCAGAGTTGGAAGTTGGACACATATTCAATTGCTGGACTATGAACAGCTTCCGTTCAAGTGCAGGAAGTGCCATGTCTATGGCCACTTTGCTAGAATATGTCCGAAGAATAGTGAAGTGGAGAAAGGCAAGGAGGATGGTTGGACCCAGGTCAAAAGGACAAAAACTGCCCATAAAGCTCCTAGAACAGGCAATCCAAATGGTAAAACTCCCCAGACAGCATCTGGGCCCCAAACCAAAACCACAGTAGAACAAGGAAATAAATATGCTCAGTTAAGCTCAGTATTAGAAGACATCCAAGAATCAGAGATGCAAAAGGAAGGTTCGCACCACAAAGAGCCCCCCTCGGGACCACAACAAGATGAAGGTAATGCAGATAGAGCAAAAGAGATATTCATAGAAGAGACCGAGGATGGGCAAGGTTCGAAGGACTCAGAAGAAGAAGGCGAAATAGGAGACTCACAAACTTCAGCAAGAAGATCATTGAGAGGCCGGAAATCTGCTCGAGAAAAAAGAGAGCAGGAGACCTATAACGACAAACTCCAGGGAAGTCAACCAACTCTTGAGAAACTCCTGGGAAAAACACCGAAGTCGACCAGAAATCAGTCCCAGAGCTCTAAAGGAGCTCAACAATCTGTTAGCCACCTATAAAATTTGTTATACCCAAAGGTGGCTAAATCTGTTTTGAGCCTTCAAGGAACAATTTTTATTACCAAAAAACTGTTGGCTCTTGAAGACTTTTAAAGGCCTCATGCCTCTGTCCAGATCCTACATTGCTATTCCCATTTCATACTCTGAAAATTTCTGCTAAAAATCCAAGAGAAAAAACTGCTGAAAAACTATCATTTTCCCTTTCCTCCCCACTCCAAAATTAACCTTCACTTATAAAATCCCCTTTGTTTTTATGAATTTCCTTCTTCCATTCATAAAGACCACTTTATAAGGTTTGAAACTTACTTTAAAGACCTTATCGAAACCCCCAAATCCATTTAAATCCTTGAAATTTTTCATAAAAATCAAAGTTTTATTACTATGGACTTAAGCCCCTTTGGGCTAAGTCCTAAACCACTTCCCCCCACATGCCCTTTCCCCAGAACCAGGCGCTAGTCCCATTAGCGCTAATCGCATCGGAAAGATTCAAGTGTGCACGTTTTTTGAGCCATTTCAAAACTCCGATTACGATCAGCCCTTTTTATCATAAACCGCAGATCATATAATTATTGTGTTTAACCTGTGGGCCCGCAATCGGGCGCTAAACCATTGAAAAAAATCCCTCTCTGATCATATTTTCCTTTGTAAATCCAAAAACCCACTTTCCGAATGTTTTAAGTTGAAAACTTAAAAACACATGTTGAAATACTTTAATGTGTTGATCAAAAAAACCGATCGCGCAATCACAATCGGGGAAATTTCAATGGGTTGATCGGAAAGACCAGGCCCGTAGTTCCGATTGCGATTAGGCCCTTGTTATATATACTTCCGGGCATATTACAGTTCATATATACCACGGCCCCGCAATCGGGCACCTTTTCCCTTTACTTATATATTTTCCGCCCGACCCATTTTAACTTGTTTTTATTGTAAAAACTTTGGTTTTCGTATGTATGAAAGTGTTTCCCCCTGTGCCATCTCCACCGTCGATCACCGCCGATCGAAATTCCATCGCTCAATCACATCGGAGCTTCAAATCCAATCGCAACTTTCCCCGATTGCGTAATCGCATGCACCTACCTGCCACCTCCGATTGCGATCCCTCCGATTCATTCAGCGCTCAATCACAAGTTTCAATCGCATCCCCTTTTCAGCGCTCCCCGATTGCGATGGCTCCGATTTAATCCCGTCCGTCCATTTCCCGCCAATCCAACGGTCATCGCTTAATCGCACAAGTCTCCCCCGATCGCGCAATCGCATCGACATTTTCCAATCGCGCCCTTTGTTTCTCCCTTCCGATTGCGATCCTCCGATTAGATCTGGACCGTCCACGTGTACAGATTGGACGGTCCAAAACCACCCCGCCTTATTTCTTCTCCCAGCTCTCCTTTGCCTATTCTGTGCCGATCTCTAGCGTTAGATATTTTTATCCGACGGCTACGCTCCTCCCCCGCCATCTGAAGCAGTTTAAACCTATTTCCGCAGGATTTATTAATGTTTTTGTGTTTTGCAGGTATTTCTATGGTTTTCCATTATGTTATGAAGAAAGGCCGAAGACCGGGAAAGACGTTTCCTGCGCCTTCGGGCTATTAAAACACAACCATTCGCAGGTTTGAATCCAGTGATTTATCAGCGTTTCATGAGCGTTGATAACACGTAAATGGCCTATGCTGCCCCTGCACATCGACAAGACACTGTTTTATTCAAGAGAATAGTTAAAGAGTATCAGTTTTGAAGACAAAGCACAGCAGATGAAGATCGAAGACAGTTTTTATGGGGATTACGGCTAAAACAGTTATCAAAAGCCTAATCCCCAATCTGAAACACAGTTTAAAATAAAACCTAAAGTGTTTTATCAGACAGAAAGCCTCCACCGCCACATCTGAGGTAAATTGATTCCTCAGCTACCCCCGAGCCACCTGTTGCCTCAAACCTTTCAAAACAAAGGCCGAAGTTAATGAAGAAAATCAGATATTCGCCTCCAGCGCAGCCAGGGAGTTACTTCTGCAAGGAAATCAATGCAGAAAATATCCGCGGAGTTACTCCACACGATACCCAGAGCCTCAAAGTCCAATAAATCTCCTGCTGAGCTTAATTCATAAATGTAAAACAGTTAATACAGTGTTCCACCTGTGAACTTCTTCATCGAGCCCCTCAAAAGGCCAAGAAGTCTTGAACCTGTATTAATAACTTCGAGAGATCTTTTGTTAGGTCTCACCTCCTCATTATTCTATAAATACCTCAGTAGAAGATGAGAAGTTGTTGGTTGCAGAACTTTGAAATACACTTGAGCTGGAGATTTCTATTTGTACATAGTGTTCGCTGGCCCTTGAAGCTCTGTTTATGCTAGAATAGTTAGGTTGAATAGTGAAGATGATTGCTGAACTGAAACATTGGACCTAAAGATTGTAACTGGTTTGACATCAATATAAAAGCTATTTCTTGGGATCCTGGTCTATATCACCGGTGAAGTGCTTCTTTCTTTGTTAAATTGTTTTCCTTCTATGTATGCCATATTGTTCATATTCCTCTGTAAAGAACAGTTTAAACAGGGTTAGGATCTAATGTATATCAGTAACCTTCTCTGGCTGAGAAATCTTTATCTTAATGTTTTCCTCAAGCTTGTTTATTTAAGAATGATTCAATATTGTTTAAACAGTTAGGAACGTTGGCGTTCCTTTCGTCCTTCTGTTTGCTTAAACATTGTTCTTGAATGTGATTTCCATTTTTTGCTATTAAAGTTAGACTAGAGAAGATATGGTTCGCCCTGATTCCTAGATTCTTTTCTCCAAAGGCAGATTTCGAAAGTTTCCCTTGGTGTCGACTGAAAGCAGACTAGGTTTAAAAGTACTTTATCTAATCTTAAGTCACACTTTGTTTCTCTTATATGTTTTCATACTTTCTGAAGGTAATTATGTGGATTACTAGATTGTTTGTCAATTAAGCTGCTTGAATACAGACTTGCCCAAGGAGTCAATGGTTAGCCCTGCACTTGGTTGGTTTTAAACAGTTACTTAAGAGACTTTTCTTGTTTGGACTGACTATAAATCCTCTGAGAAATTATTATCAGTTTCCACCCCTTCAACACTTTATTGTTTCCATTCTATCACTCTAATCTCAATAATCTTGTGGTATAGATGACTTGCCCCTTGGATCACATTTGATGTTGTTGCTCAATTAAAGCCCAGATATGACTCCATAGCCCAATGGACTAAAAACCAGCGTTATATCTATCTGTTTAGCTTAGTTGTTCTATCCACTTGCAACTTCTCACTTTTGAAACTTTTGCACTTAGGGCTTTCCCCTCAAGTAACATTTCATGCTCAACCATCCAAAACAAAATCCTTGGCCTTCACAACTAGCCTAATATCATTATTTCAAACTTCAAAGACAATATCCATCTTTGTACATATTGGAGAGATCCCTCTCCGGATTCAGGAGGGCTAGATCCTAGAATCCCAAAGTTGGTTGAAACGATGTTGTTTCTGTAATTGGACTCTGCCAATCTTGCTAATTACAGAGACCTAACAGATAGCAATCATACGGAATGTATTTCATGTAAATTAAACTTTCAGTGTTCCAACAACATAACAGAGTACGAATCCCTCCTCTTAGGCCTACATTTGCTGAAAAAGTTAGGAGCCAAGAAAATAAATGTGTATGGGGATTCTGAGTTAATAATTAGGCAAGTCAATGGGGAGTATAATGCAAATCATCCCAGACTTAGGGCCTACAGTAATGATGTCATGGATCTTTTGAAAACATTTGAGGACTCCACACTGACTTTTGTCCCAAGAAAAAGAAACATTGCAGCCCACAATTTAGCCTTTGCTGCTAGAACCTGCCCAATACTATATGATGACACATCTCAGATAAAATTCAGACCAGCTGTCTCGGATAACAAGAAATATTGGCAGGTGTTTGACGGAGATAAACAAATAGAAGACTTCATGCAATTCAGAAATGAGTTTGAACTCCATAGCTCAGATTCAGACTATGATACAGACTGCAGTGAAGAAAATTTTCTCGGTGAAGAAGAACCGTCTCCTGAGATTGTAGATATTAACCTTCAGACTAGAAAACTTAGAAACCAAACAGAGTTGAGTGCAGAATCAGAAACAGAAGAAATAGAAACTCTGCATTCTAAAGATGAAGGTTTTCCAAGTGGTCTAGCACCTTTGGAAGAGTTGTTCGATTTTAACGATGTGGCAAACAAACCAAAACTGGAACCTGTAGAGACTGAAGTAGAGGAATGCAATATAGGTAGCAAGGAAAAACCGAAAATGATCAAACTGTCCAAAACTTTGCCAGCTCGCATTAAACTCAAATACATAGGGTTGTTCAAAGAATTTTATAATGTTTTTTCATGGAGTTACGAAGATCTTAATCCCTATGACACTGAAATAATACAGCACAAAATCCCTCTTAAAGAAAACCAAAAACCATTCAAACAGAAGCTGCGTAGAATAAACCCTGTCCAACTGCCTTTGGTTAAGAAGGAAATCATGAAGATGCACGATGCTGGTATTATTGTCCCCATTAGATATTCTGAATGGGTATCTAATCTGGTGTCTGTTAGGAAGAAAACTGGAGAAATCAGGCTTTGTATAGACTTTAGAGACTTAAACAAAACTTCATTGAAAGACAACTACCCTTTACCAAAAATGGATCTTATTCTACAAAGGGTGGTAGGGTCCAAGAGAATTTCTTTGCTAGATGGCTATTCAGGGTATAATCAAGTCTTAGTCCACCCTGATGATCAATTAAAGACAGCCTTTACTACACCATGGGGCACCTTCATGTATGTGAAAATGCCCTTTGGTCTAATGAATGCTGGAGCAACCTTTCAAAGAGCCATGGACATAGCATTCTCGGAAGAATTTGGTTTCTTCATCATTATCTATCTTGATGATGTCACTGTGTTTTCGAAAACAGATGAAGAACACCTAGAACATTTGAGAAAGGTTTTCGAGAAATGCAGAAAGTTTGGGATATCTTTAAACCCTAAGAAGACACTATTTGGTCTCCAAGAAGGTAAACTTCTTGGGTACATTATTTCAGAAGAGGGTATAAAGATAGATCCAAAGAGGATTGAGGCCATATTGCAAATTTCTCATCCTCGAAACATCAAGGAATTGCAATCTTTCGTTGGGAAGATTAACTTTTTGAGAAGGTTCATCCCTAACCTAGCCGAGCTCCTTAGGAATATCACAAATATGTTGAAGAAAGAGCAAGGGATAAAATCGACCTTGGAAGCAAAGACATCCTTTGAGCTGGTGAAACAAGCGTTAACCAAAACACCGATTCTCATAAGTCCTGATTTTTCAAAGGATTTTTATATCTTCTCATTTGCATCAGAACATACCATTGTTGTTGTCCTTTTGCAGAAAAATCCACAAGGACAAGAGCAGCCTATTGCATTCTTTAGCAAGGCATTAAGGGATGCCCCTTTGAAGTATAACATTATGGAAAAGCAAGCTTTTGCTTTGGTTAAAGCATTGAAAGACTTCAGAGTATACATCCTGCACTCACACATTATTGCCTTTGTCCCAAATTCAGTTGTTAAAGACATTCTAACACAGGACCCAGATGGTAAGAGAGGTAATTGGATTGTTGTTATTCTTGAATATGATTTAGAGATAAAACCCACTAAGCTCATCAAAGTCCAAGGTCTAGCAAGATTAATGGCTGAATCGAATTGTGAAGTTCTTCATATTAATATGATCGATGCTTTGGATAACCAAGAAGAATTCTCGACTTCCATTGTTGAAGACCATTTTATGAGTTCTCCTTGGTATGTTGATATTGTTTATGTTTTGCTTAATTTAAATACACCTCCTGGTTTGACAAAAACAAAGGCAAGGTTCTTAAAGTTGAAAGTAATTAACTATTGCATTATTGATAAATGTCTTTATTGGAAAGATGCAAGTGGAATATTGCTTAAATGTTTGCCTGAGTTTGATGCAGAGAAGATTAAGCAGGAATTCCATGAAGGAGAATGTGGAGGTCATCTGTACTGGAAGTCAACAGCCAACAAAATTTTGAGGGCTGGTTTCTATTGGCCTACTCTTTTTCATGATGTCCACAAGATGACCACTACTTGCCATAAATGCCAATTGTTTGAAGGCAAGAGAAAATTACTACCCCTGCCTCTGCATCCGATCACTGTTGAAGCCCCTTTTCAACAGTGGGGACTTGACTTCATAGGAGAAATCCATCTACCATCTTCTGCTCAGCATAGGTGGATTCTTACTGCCACAGACTACTTCACTAAATGGATAGAAGCCATTCCTTGTAGGCAGGCCAATGATTCAGTTATCATAAAATTTATAGAGACTAACATCCTCTCCAGATTTGGTTGTCCTACCAAGATCATTACTGATAATGCAGCAGCATTTGGATCAAAGAGGATGATTGAATTCTGTCATAAATATCAAATATCATTAGGGCATTCCACGGCCTATTACCCCCAAGGTAATGGACTTGCAGAATCTTCCAACAAAAGCTTAGTGAACATAATCAAGAAACTTTTGGAGGACAATAAAAGGTCTTGGCACACAAAGCTAGTCCATGCACTTTGGGCTGACAGATTAACTTTGAAGAAATCTATTGGTATGTCACCTTTCCATCTTGTGTATGGTACAGATGCAATTTTTCCTAATAGTCTTGGTGTACCAGTTATGAAGTTAATTCAAGAGTTGCAGACCGAAGAAAATGACGTGACCAGGAGAATAAATCAGACCATTCATCTTCAGCAAACCAGAGAGGAAGTGTATAACAAAGCATTGCAGAAGCAAGATAGTATCAAGAAGATCTTTGATAGAAGAACAACGGCTAGCAATTTCAAGATTGGGGACAAAGTTTTAAAGTGGGACTCAAGAAGGGAAGAAAAGGGAAAGCATGGAAAATTTGACAATCTATGGCTTGGCCCTTACTCTATTCATTCAGTCGCAGGGAACAATGCATTTTTCTTACAAGAACTGGATGGAACAGAATTGTTTGGGGGTCCTGTCAATGGCAGGATGCTTAAGCATTACTTCTCTTGATCCATTTTATGTTTTGAATCCGTTTATCTTTTTCCATTATGAATAGTCCATCCACCATTACATTCAAAGTTATGAAAAATAAAAAATACAAAAACAAAGAAAAGAAAGAAAAGAGGGCAAAAATGAAAACAATAAAGGCACAGCCCCATGCCAAAAAGAGAAATAAATCTGAAAGTGTGCAAGCTCAAATGCCACTCCTCAAAACACACTTATAGTTAGTCAAACTGCCTAATCTTGACTAATTAGCTTTAAATTTTCTGCTGATAGGATAGTGAATTCGATTTGCCAAAATGTTCAATCTTGGTTTATCAGTAGATAGATTAGGACAGAAATGAAGGTTCGAACAAACTCAAAATCTGAACCAAAGTTTCCAAAGAGAGATGACTCAAAACTGTTTTATTTTCTGAGTCATAAAAGAGAAAAACTGGTTCTAATTTGCCCAAAATCTGAATCGAAAAACAAGGAAGAAGACAGCTCAAAACAAGTTCAAAACAGAGCTGTGAAGAAAAGAGAAGGCCATGATGAGAAACTTTCAGATCTTAAGCCTTCCATTTTGATTTTTAATTTTCTGCAAATAATAATCTATGTGCAGCTTGTTTTTATGCCATAGATCACAGCAAGTTAAACAGCTTAATCTTAACTTGACTATTTTTAAATTTCTGTCTTAGAATTTAGAGAAAGAAAGTTTGTTGGACAGTTTAATCCCAACAGACAGTAGATTAGGTAGAGAAACATCTGGGCTCAACTGTTTAATCTAAGTTCAAGGAGAGATAAGAAGTAGAATTAGATTAGTTTTTGTGCTTTCAAAAGAATGAAATGTTGTAAAAAGAATTTTCCAATCCAAGTGCACTCTGATGAAGAAAAAAATGTTAGATCAGTAGGATTGGGTAGGTAGAAAGTTGTATTGATGAAGTCCATTTATCTTTCACGACTGATGTTATTTTTCAGAAGCAGAGCAAGCGCAACCCAATGGATCAGGCACAAGTCAGCCTCCCAGAGAATCCAAAATCTGAAGTTCTTGATACCTTCAAGAAGGCATCATCCCCAAGTGGAGCCACTGTTAGCCACCTATAATATTTTGTTATACCAAAAGGTGGCTAAGACTTTTTGAGCCTCCAAGGAACAAGTTTTATCACTTAAAAATTGTTGGCTCTTGAAGACTCCTAGAAGGCCTCGTGCCTCTGTCCAAAATCTTCATTGATGTTACCGCTTTATACTTAGAAATTCTGCTGATTCCAAGTAGAAGACTGCTGAAAGACCTTCATTTTCCCCCTTCTTAAACCTTCATCTGCTCCCATTTTTCTCCATAAACTTCCTTGTTTTCATAAATCCTCTTCTTCCATTTATGAAAATCACTTTCCCATAGTTAAAAACCCATTTTTTGACTATCCCGAAACCATCAAATTCCATTGAAAATTATGAAAAATTCATAAAAATACAAGTATTATGACTATGGACTTAAGCCCCTTTGGGCTAAGTCCTAAACCACTTCCCCACCATACGCTTTGGAGCAGGAACCATTTGCCTTGGGTTAAGGCGCTAATCGCATCGGAAAGAATCAAATGTACAAGTCTTCTCCATACTCCGAAGAACTCCGATTGCGATTAGCCTTGCTGCATAAAACCCCCGATCATATTATTTTCATGTAACCCTGAGCCCGCCCTCGGCGATTAGACCTTGTGAATATTTCATTCCCAAACCCATTTTTCTTTATAAAACCCAAAACCCGCTTATCCAAACTTTCAACTTAAAAACTTGAAGTCACATGTTTAATATTTTAATGGGTTGATTGAAAGACCGATCGCGCAATCGCAATCGGAGAAATCAAATGCGTAGATCAAAAAGACCTGCATCAAAGTTCCGATGCGATTGGGTCTCGTATGTTAAAATTTTCCTTGCCCATGTTTCATATGACTTCCCCCGGGACCAAGTGTTAAGGACCCCGGGTGCCAATCGCATCTCAGCGTTTCAAATAGGTTGATCGGAATGACCAGGCCCAATGGCCCGATTGCCATTTACCCCTTTGTTTTAAATATGCCTCGGGCATATTACATTCCATATATCCGAAGGCCCCGTAGTCGGGCGCTTGTCCGCTTTATATATATATTTTCCGCCTGATCCATAAAAACCTTTGATTATTCCAAAAAGTTTGGATTTTCATAAAATTATGCAAGGGTTTCCCCGGCTCATCTCCACCATTGATCTTGTTCTTAGATCGACGGCCTGCGCTCAATCGCATCGCAAACTTTTAATCGCATGCATTTTTATTTCACTCCTGATTGACGATCCCTGATTGGTTGTCCGCCGTTGATCTCCTCTCCGCCTTCGAAGATCCAACGGTCCTTATTCCCTCCGATCACAAGTCTTACCGCCGTTTCAAAACTCGCTGATTCGTTTCCCACCGTTGATCTGATCCTTAGATCAACGGTCATCGCTCAATCGCTTTGACCCTCCCGATCGCGCAATTGCATCGGAGTTTTTCAATCGCGTCTATTTTTGTTTACCCTCGATTGCAAACCCCGATTGCGACCTACCGATTTAATCTGGACCGTCCACGTGTCCGGATCAGACGGTCCGGAAATCACCCCGCCTTATCTCTTCTCCCACTCTTCTTTTGTCCTTTTTTCCTTTCTATGCAGATCTCCACCGTTGGTTGCCTTCATCCGACGGCTACGCTCTTTCCCCGCCATTTGAAGCAGTTTAACCTATTTTCGTAGGATTTCTTAATTGTTTTGTGTTTGATGCAGGTGTTTTAAATGGTTTTCCATTGTATCACGAAGAAATGCCGAGGGCTGGGAATGACGATTCTCATGCCCTTGTTTCATTAAAGAGAAGCCATCCACGGGGCTCCATTCCATGTTTCGTCAGTACTCTATGAGTATTGATGCCGTAAAGCCCAGTGCGGGTCTGCACATCGACAAGACACTGTTTTAATTCAAACACAGTTAAAGAGTATAAGTTTGAAGACAGAGCACAGCAGAACGAAGATTGAAGACAATATTACGGGGATTACGGCTAAGACGGTTATCAAAAGCTTAATCCCCGACTCAAAACACAGTTTAAAGAACATCATAAGTGTTTCACTGACAGGAGGGCTTCCACCGCTTCAAATGAGGCGAATAAATTCCTCAGCTACCATAAAAGCCACCTGTTGCCTCAAACCTTTCAAACAGAGGCCGAAGTTACTAAAGAAAATCCGATATTCGCCTCCAGCACAGCCAGGGAGTTACTTTTGCAAGGAAATCAATGCAGAAATATCTGCAGAGTTACTCCACGCATTACACAGAGCCTCAAAGTCAAATAAGACTCCCATCGAGTTTTAAATTCATAAATTGTAAAAATTAATACAGTGGTCCACCTGTTCACTTCTCCATCGAGCCCCTCAAAGGGCCGAGAAGCCTTGAATCTGTATTTATTATCTTAAGAGATCTTTTTGTTAGATTTCACCTCCTCATTCTTCTATAAATACCTCAGTAGAAGATGAGAAATTGTTGGTTGTTAATGTAATTGCTGAAGCATTGTAATTGTAACTTAGCTGAAGACTCTTGATTGTAGATAGGATTTCACTAGCTCTTGGAGCTCTGCTTGTAATAGGTAGGCTAGGTTTTGAAAGAAAGATGAATTGACACACTAGATTTGAAGACTGTAACCGGTTTGGAGCATCAATACAAGCTGATTTATGGGATCCTAGTCTATGCTGATGGTGATGTTATTCTCACTGTAACTTGTGTTTTATTTCCTTTTCCATTTTGTTTCATTTTCTGCTGTAAAGAACAGTTTAAACAGAGTGAGGACCTACTGTATATCAATAACCTTCTCTGGCCAGTCACATTTTCATTGGGTTGTATGTTTTTGTCCCTTGAGTGGCGTCAGACCATTTGCATCAGTCTTGAAAGTTGATGCCATGATCAAATTGCTTGTATGCTATTTGAAAGGTTTTGTATTTATGATGTTGCTATGTGTGAGCAGAGAGAGAGGGTATGAAAATTCCTAGCTGAGTGTGAAATAAGGTTGTTGCTAATTGTTTTGAGAACAGAAATTGTCATCAAGTACACTTGATGAGTTGCATGCTGCCAGGGATTTAATGCTAGCCAGCCTTGTATTTATCAGTCATCATGTGTATTGTTGCTGCTATAAGGTGTTGAGTATGAACTATTAGACAAGTTTGTTGCTAGTATAATAGAGGAATTTGCAGCTCATGGAGGAGACACTAAGGAATTTGCAACTCATGGAGGAGCACCTAAACGGCAGGTTAAGTACAGAACCGGCCGGTTTATGCATAAACCGGCTGGTTCCGTACTTAACCGACCGGTTAGGTCTGGTTAATCGGCCAAAACATGTGAGAATAGGCTATTGACCGGGTTGCAAGGCCAGTTCCAACCGGCAGCCCTCCTGACCGACCGGTGACCGGTTACCGGTTCAAACCGGCCAGTTTTGATAACTATGATATATATATATATATATATATATATATATATATATATATATATATATATATATATATATATATATATATATATATATATATATATATAAGTTATTATTTTACACATTTATTACAACTAAAAAAAGGGAAAATAATCAACATTTACATATATGTGATCATATATACATATTGCATACCTTAGGAGTTGTGTCATACATATGTTCGACAAATTATTCATAACCTTTAAGTTCACCAGCAACAATGTAGCAGAGAGAAGAGTTGCATTTGAGTGTTCAAAAAGTCGTTCACTTGACCTTTCAATCAGAGGTACATCATAAATACCATCACTGCTATCTCCACCATCATCATTTGACTCACCATACAAGTCTTGGAGCATTTGATTTGTCCCATCATTAATGTGAACTGTCTCATTACTGTCATCATGATCTACCTCCATGGGATCATTAAAATTACCTTCATCATTCGCTTCATGTTCTTCGCCTTGTACAACATCATTTCCAATACTAATATTTGTTGCAATATTCTCTTGTACTGGTACAACATCATCTAATCTACTACTATTTAGCTGTGGAAGCTGGTTGATCATCTGCAAAAAGTTGGGGGGCAACTGTGCCTTTATGAAAATTACAAACATTAATAATTAAACATTAGTGCACATATAAAAAATATTAAAATAATATAAAATTTTACGATATAATCAAAATGAAGATAGATAATTAATTACCACGGGACGATAGTCATTTGATCCACCATCAATGTGCCCACATTTCCTACAATGCATTGTTGTTGTTGCTATTAAAACTCTAACATTATTTCTCATACAATATTTTTTGCAAGGGCAATAAACTCTACCATCACCCCTTTCACCCTTTTGAATTTTTTTTCCACCTCTAATGTTTTCTTCCGTTGATGCAAATTATCCTATAAAGAAAATAATAAATCTCTCTCAATGGTGTAGAAAACCCAAGACTTGTTGAACTCAATGGGAGCTCAATATATAAGCAAAAAGAAAATAAAAGTGGGCTTTTTACAAATTGTGGGCTTTTTACAAAATGTGGGCTTTTTACAAATTGTTGATATTTTTAATAAAATGTGGGCTTTTTACAAAATTGTGGGCTTCTTACAAATTGTGAGCTTTTTATAAAATTGTTGGATTTTTTTATTCTTAATGCATTTTATGTAGAATACTAAACAGATTTGTCCAAAATTTGAGATGCAAACTGTAGTCTCTACTACGTTTGGAAAATTGGAGGTTTATAAAAGATAAACTGCGAACAAAATTGCACCACTATGATAAGAAGCTGTAAGTAGCATTCCTTTTGCTTCACAAACATGGAACTACCTTAAGAATGCTTATGGTTGATATAAATATTAGAGCATGGTAGTTAAATGTAGTAGTTATGCTAAAATACTGAATAACAGCTTAAGAGTGCTCTTCAAATACTGTACGAATGCACCAAATTAAAGTTGTACCAATACTAAAGATAAATGGCCAAAAATAGTCAATTTTGATATTGTGAAGTTATGTCTTTCTCGGTAGCAAACTGGGGATAGGATGGAAAATATGAGAGAACTAAGTTCCAAGGACTAAAAAACCAAGTCCAACATAGTTCTGCCTTGAATCAGAGACAAAACAAAGCTGCCCAAAAAAGTGTTTGAGAGCACCCATTGAAGCTCCTATATATAGCAGAGTCAAAACTTAGATCAAAAAGACCGATGGCGCAATCGCATCGGGGAAATACAATGGGTAGATTGAAAAGGCCGCATCAAACTTCCGATGCGATTAGGTCTCATATATATAAAGCCCCTGGGCCCATTGTATTCAATATATCTGACGGCCCCGCAATCGGGCGCCTATCCACCTTATACATATTTTCCGCCCCCCGAAGCATAAAACCTTTTTTTTATTTAAACTTTCGGTTTTATGTATTATAAAGGTTTTTCCGCCGATTCGTTTCAAAAGAAATCCCCGCCGTTGATCGTAAGCCGATCAAATGGCTAGTGCTCAATCGCATCGCATTTTCCATCGCATACACTTATTTGCTCCCGTCGATCGGCCATCCCTCGATTCGGTTTCCACCATTGATCTGATCCTCAGATCAATGGTCCACGCTACATCGCATCGCATTTCTCAATCGCATCACAACTTCCAAATTGGTGCATTTGCTTGCCACCCCCAATCGCGATCCTCCGATTGCGATCCGCCGATTGGATCTGGACCATCCACGTGTCTAGATCGGACAGTCCAAAATCGCTCAGTCTTGTTCATTTGCCCACTCTTCTTTAACTTCCTCTTAATAAATCTCCATCGTTGGATGCTTTCATCCAACGGCTACGCTCCTTCCCCGCCTTCTGAAGCAGTTAAACCTAAAAAACGCAGGATTTTCTAATATTTTGTGTATTTTGCAGGGATTAATGGTTTTTCCATTTTTTCAAAAGAGATGCCAGAGGCCGAGAAAGACGTTTCCCGTGCCTTTGATTTATCAAAGGAGACTATTCATAGGGCTCTATTTCGATGTTTTACCAATGCTTCATGGGCATTGATGCCATTAAAGCCCAGCGTGGCCTT
Source organism: Pinus albicaulis (assembly GCA_034641835.2). Taxonomy (NCBI): domain Eukaryota; kingdom Viridiplantae; phylum Streptophyta; class Pinopsida; order Pinales; family Pinaceae; genus Pinus; species Pinus albicaulis. Next base: position 1,896,267,466 of record CM076578.1, read on the forward strand.
GCACATCGACAAGACACTGTGATTTAAATCACATTTAAAAGAGTATCCATTTTTTTAAAGACAGAGCACGGCAGAATGAAGATTGAAGACAGATTTGTGGGTATCACGGCTAAGAATGATTATCAAAAGCCTAATCACCCAAACTAAACACAGTTAAAGGGAAATCACAAATGTTTAACAGACAGAAAGGCCTTCACCGCCACATTTGAGGCAAATTGATTCCTCCCAGCTACCATAAGAGCCACCTGCTGCCTCCAGCGCAGCCAAAGAGTCACTTCTGCAAGGAAATAAATGTAAAAAATATCTGCGGAGTTACTCCAATGTAATACAGAGCCTCAAAGTCAACAAAAGCTCCCACCAAGCTTAAATTCATGAATGTAAATCAATTAATACAGTGACACACCTGTAAACTTCTCCATGGAGCCCCTCGAAGGCCGAGAAGTCTTGAATCTGTATTAATTATCCTGAGAGATCTTTTATTAGATCTCACCTCCTCATTCTTCTATAAATAGTTCTGTAGAAGATGAGCAACTGTTGGTTGCAGAACTTTGAAACACATTTGATCTTAAACTTCTGATTGTAAATAGTGTTCACTAGCCCTTAGAGCTATGTTTGTGATAGATAAGTTAGGCTGAGATGAATTGATGATTGCTAAGCTAAAGCATTGGACTTAAAGCTGTAACTAGTTTGGAGCATCAATACAATATGATTTATGGGATCCTGGTCTATTTTGACGGTGATGTTTTTCTCATTGTAACTTGTCATTTTATTTTTGTTTTCATTGTGTTTCATTTTCTATTATAAAGAACAGCATGTATGGAGTTAGGACCTACTCTATATCAGTAACCTTCTCTGACTAAAAATATTTATCTAAATGTTTTCTTCAATCTGTTTTTATTTAGGAATGATTCAATTCAGTTTAAGCATAAGAATGATGGTGTTCCCTCATCTTATCGCCTTAGTTGAATATTATTCTTAAATGTTATGTTCAGTACTGGTTAAGTAGAGATTTACTATGGAAGATATGGTGTGCCCTGGTCCTAGTTTTATCCCCAAAGACTGTCTGAATGTTTTCCTTGGAATGTGTTAAAAGCTGGCTAGTTTAGAAGTACTTACCAGATCTTAGGCCATTCTGTGTTGTCTTTGTGTTGGTCTTGAAAGTAACCAAGTAAAGCAGAGCTAAGAGAGGATTTGTGGTGAGCCCGGCTCACTAGTTTCTACTCCAACAGTTGCCTTCAAGTTTCCCTTTGTTTAAGATGTTTTCTATTGAAAGTGTATCAAAGGCTGGCTAGTTTAAAAGTACTTACCAGATCCTAGTTTTCTTTTATGTTTTTCTTAACTGTTTGTCAAAGGCTGGCTAGTTTAAAAGTACTTACCAGATCCTGGGCTACTCTTTGTTCTTCATCTGTTTAATTCTCCTTCTTATTGTATCATTCCATTCCATAAATCAAACTTTAAAGATACCCCTAGACATAGATGACTTGCCCCATGGACCACTCTTGCCTCTTGCTGTTCCAATTAAATCCTATTATGACTCCATAGCCCAATGGACTAAAACTTGCCATTATCTATCTTCTTGACCAAAGTTTGTTCTATTTGATTTCAACTTCTCACCTTTGAAACTCTTTGCCTTCGAAACTTTCCACCTCAAATAGTAATCATGCTCAACCATCCAAAACAAAACAAAACCCTTGGCCTTCATAACTAGCCTAATATCATTACCCTAAACTTCAAAGACAAATCTATCTTTGCACTTATTGGAGAGATCCCTCTCCGCATTCAGGAGGGCTAGATCCTAGAATCCCAAAGTGGTTGAAATAATGTTGTTTCTGTGATTGGACTTTGCCAATCTTGCTAATTACAGATTCCTAACACACCTAGAACAATTTTGCCGCATATATAATGAAATTGTACATATCGACAATCACTTTGTCTTTCCAAAGCTTGGGAGCTCTTTCACTCACCCATTACAAATAGAGAGACTAAACCCATATATATGTTTCAACTATATATCTCTTTAAAATAAGCAATTATTTGGTTTCCTAGATTCGTTAGTCCTTCTGGAAATGTCCATAAATTAATTATTTCAACAACTTGTTTTCTAGAAGTAGTAAGGAGTTTCTAGAGATTCACAATTTCCTCCAAGAGGTTACAATAAAATACTCAAGGAAAAAACTACAATGAAGCTCTCAGGTAACTGACTCCAATAGACTGTTACTTACTTGAGTTTGACATAATCCGTTCTCCTTCCCATGTTGCGTCCTCCTCCGGTAAATTCTTCCATCTGATGAGGTACTCCGGAATTTCCCTTCCCCTTAACTTCTTTTCTCGAATGACCATGATTGTTTATGAAATCAATTATAATTGCCCTTCCTCATCTAATGTTGGCAACTCAAAAAAAGTGGTGACATGTTGTCCTATAGCCTTCTTCAGGCACGATACATGAAATACATTCTGGATTTTGCTATTACTTGGTAATTCCAATTCATACACCACTTCACCCACTCTTCAAGGAATTTTTTAAGGTGCATAAAACCTTGGCTTTAGCTTTTCTGCCTTACTCTTCTTGAGTGTAGACTGTCGATAAGGATGCACTCGCAGGAAAACAAGAACGCCTACCTCAAAATTGTGCTCTATTCGGTGCTGGTCTGCGTACATCTTCTGTCAATTTTGAATGTCCTGACTCTCTTGTATCCAATCCTTGGCAAGAGGTGCCTTGTTGTCTCTGAAGATTATATCGATGAAGGAGCGTGCATCATAGCCATACAGAGCCTTGAAGGGTGTCATTCTAATAGATAGGTGGTGTTGTAGCAATGCCTCCCAAGGTACAACCACTTAATCCATTCCTTTTGCTGACTTGTCACATAGTTGTGCAAATACCCTACAATCCATTTATTTACAATTTTTGTTTGGCTATCAGTTTGCGAGTGATAGTTGGTGCTAGTGGTTAATTCAGTTGGACTTTGCTATTACTTGGTAATTCCAATTCATACACCTCTTCACCCACTCTTCGGAGAATTTTGTAAGGTCCATAAAACCATGGCTTTAGCTTTTCTGCCCTGCTCTTCTTGAGTGTAGACTGTCTTTGAAGATTCTATTGATGAAGGAGGGTGCATCATAGCCATATAGTGCCTTGAAGGTTGTCATTCTAATAGATAGGTGGTGTTGTAGCAATGCTCCCCAAGGTACAACCACTTAATCCATGCCTTTTGCAATCGTAGGAAAACAAGAACCCCTACCTCAAAACTGCGCTCTGTACGGTGTTGGTCTACGACATCTTCTGTCGATTTTGAGCAACTTGAATATTCTCCTTGAGTACCCTAAGAATGTCCTGACTCTCCTGTATTCAATCCTTGGCAAGAGGTACCTTGCTGTCTCTGAAGATTCTATCGATGAAGGAGGGTGCATCATAGCCATACAGAGCCTTGAAGGGTGTCATTCTAATAGATAGGTGGTGTTGTAGCAATGCTCCCCAAGGTACAACCACTTAATCCATGCCTTTTTCTGACTTGTCACATAGCTGGGAAAATACCCTTCAATCCATTTATTTACAATTTTTATTTGGCTGTCAGTTTGCGGGTGATAGTTGGTGCTAGGGGTTAATTCAATTCCAACTAGTCTGAAAAGTTCCTGCCAGAATGCGCCCATGAATCTGCTATCATAGTCGCTAACTATGTTCTTCGGCAACCCATGCAATCTGAAAACTTCTTTGAAGAATAATTATGCCACTTGCTTGGCTGAGTAGTTTGCTGAGATAACAAAGAAGTGTGCAAATTTAGTCAATTTTTCCACCACGGTGTATATGCAATCCTTTCCTTGTGCTTTGGGTAATACTGTGATCAAATCCATCAATATGCTTTCCCATTTTTGTTCTAGAATGGGTAGAGGTTGGAGAAGACCCGTGGGAGGTGTATGCTCAACCTTATTTTGTTGACATGTCATGCATTCCCTGACGTATTTCATCACATCTTCCTTGAGTCCCTTCCATAAGACTCGCTCTCGGATCTATCGGTATGTCTCGAAGAACCCTTGGATAATCCCGTTGAAAAGAGTGCAAGCAAACTGTTTCTTAGAATATTTGGCAGAGAGGTGCCCCTTCCAATCTTCCGTGAGCTCCATGAAGGTGCAAGCCACTGGTTTCCTAGAGAGTGCATCAACCACCACATTTTTTCTTTCCTTTCACATATTCGATGTCAAATTCGTAATATTGAATTTTGCTTACCTATTTCTGCTGTCGATCATTTAGGTCCCTTTGTCCCAAGAAATGTCGCAGACTGTTGTGGTTTGTTGGATGACCTTTTTGCATTAGGATGGATCCTATTCCTTCTCCGGACACATCACTAATACTGGACACGAGCTCATTATTTCTTTGAGCTCATTGAATGCCTTTCCAGCTGCTTCCGTCCACCTAAATGCCCCCTTTTTTGTCAAATATGTCAGGGGTGCACTTAGTTGGGAGAACCCCTTAACGAATCATCGATAATAGTTGTAGAGCCTAAGAAACCCTCGTAACTCTGTTAATGTCTTAGGTGTAGGCCAATCCACTATTGCCTAGATCTTCTCTTGGTGTACCCCTTGTGTGTTGATCATATGCCCTAAATAAAGAATCTTTGTCAACCCAAACTCACATTTGGATGCTTTGGCATAAAGGGACTGTTCTTGCATGATGCTCAAAATCTGTTGGGGCCCTTGTTTTGAACGTTTTGAATTTGAAATAACGGCCAGATTTTGGGGTTGCGGAACAAGGGCACATGGCAGCCGCAACCACACCAAACAGCGGAGCTACCAAGGTTGCGAAGGAATAGGCACATAGCAGAGGAAACTAGATGCATAAGTACAAATAAGGAGAAGATACAGCAGAAGAACGTAAGCGGAACACACAGATAATCAGAGAAAAGCCAGAAGCAGCTGAAGAAGGACATAAGAAGAACTAACAGTTGCGACAACGGGTGAATAAATAGCCGTCACCCGGAAGAAAGCTGGAGGAGAGAGCGACCGAAGGACAGAAAACGCATGCTGCAGCAGGAACCCAGATTATGGATGAGGTCTTTGTATTTCCTAGGGTTCTATTGATGTACATTTCTGTTTCGCAAGGCATATGTATCAGATTTGTAAGCCCATTGCAAAGCTATGTAACTGTGGATTTGGCCAAGAGTTTAATACAATTGCAGGTTGTTGTCTATTGGTGTGATTCAAATGCATGTGTGTTGGTTGAGATGCTTTAAAATTTTATTTTCTTAATATCTGTATGCTCTCTAAATCGTCTTGTGTAGATAACTTTATTTATGCAATCTAATCACTGATAAGAATGAGTTGCGATCCGTTCCTTGCCATTGGTCTATTCCCCTTCTGCATGTGGTCGCGGCACGCCTCGGGTGAGACTCTCTGCTCTCCGGAGTAGGGTGATAATGCCGGTGTGATCCTAGACTACAGCGGATTCCTTTGTTGGCCACAACTCCTGAACCTAGGTCTTGCCCGCGAGACCTGATCACTCGCCAACAATGGTTCTGTTGTCGGGACCTGCATGATATGAGGGGATCTAGATCATGGTATCGCGGATCTTTGAAGGGGAGATACGGCGATGGTGGGATAATCATTTAGACCATTTCATTGCTCAGCAAGCAGAGTTGACTAAGAAAGGGGAGGCAGTGATCAAGGAACTCGTCCTCTTCTCAAATTTAGCTGGTGATACATACGAAATTTTCTGGGGAAATTTCCCTACTGACCTTTACAATTGGTTGCGGAGGTTATAGACGAAGGTGCCTTGAGATGGCTCGCGGAAGATAAACCGCAGGTGGGCGCACAGAGATCTGGTGGCTCTGCATCGGTTGAACACCGAGTTGACCCGCGCGGTGGAATTTTGGGTGGAGACCACGTTGGAAGGATACATTATGGAGTTTGCTACTGAGTGCTATCAATCCTTCTCAAAGGCCGTGGCTATCTTCCACTCCAGGCTAAGAGTGAAGCTGCTTAAGGAGATTCCGCTGTGGATTAAAGCTCTGATGGTGGATGAAGGATTGATAGAATTCCACAAGACGAGTATGGAAGCATAAACCACCGGTGCTGGGGGAAGGGTTGAAGGGACCGATGCTGCGTAGAATGTGATGCGGGGAGTGGGGAATGGATGCTGAGGCCGCAAGGACGTTGAGGGAGCGACGTGCACATCGGCGGGCCCAGATTGTCGATAGGTGGCGAAGAAGGGTGATGCGAGATTTGAAAAGACGAGAGATTGAGAGGAAGAATCAGAAGGAGGTGCCTCAGAGGGTAGGAATTATGGACGCGGATACCCAGGGACGAGAAGGGACTGTTGTGGGAGTGCGATGGGTGCATGGGAGCCTAGCTAAGCGAGCAAGGGAGACGCTGACTAACAAAGATAATGAAGTTATGCAGCCCGAGGAAAGTTCCGATGGTGAATGGTACGTTGTGATACAGAAATTGTTTCAAGAGCGGACGACATTCAGTTCTCCAGGCTGCCATACTCCCCCCAATCTGCATGGCCAGGATCCCTACCTTCCCCTGATACTTTATCAACCTTTGAGTAATATTTTCGTTAAAATCCAAGCATTGAGTCAATTGCATAGTAGTTCAGTGTCGACAGCGACACCCGTTAGTAGCAGCATCACTAGTAGTATTGCATTCCCTAGTGGTACAGTCACGCAACCAGGACCTGGAGGATTTATCCTGGTAAACCCGCCGCAAGTGAACATGGCTGGGTCTTTTACCCGGTATCCCGAGTTCTCGGGTTGGGGTAATGATGATGTAGAGCAACACTGGTATCTGTGCGAAGCCATTTGGAGGGCTCGGCAGACGCTGAACGCAAGGAAACTAATAGAGTTCCAAACAACGCTCAGAGAGAGGGCTCTGCGATGGTTCATCAAGTGGTCCGAGGCCCACCCGAATCCCGTCATTGGGGACGTGAAGCAGGATTTTGTCTGGGAATTTAAGCTTCCCCAGACGGACCAACAGGGTCTGTCTGAGCTCTGGGAAATTAAACAGAAGGAAGGAGAAACTGCATGGGAGCTAATGCGGCGATTTAAGGACGCGATCGGGAAACTCAGTTACCCGATCGATCTAAACCATCAGAGGGACTGGTTCATCAAGGCTTTGCTTCCCTTGACGCGAACTCCCCTCACCCAACAGAAGATTGACAATCTGCAGGACGCTTTGGAGCAGGCCATGAAGATCGAGGCCATGGCGGGCTACCCTCAGGAATATCGGGGAGGGCCGGCCCCGCAGGATCCCTCCTTGGTGGGATTGCAGCATCAGATAGCTAGCTTGACTGAAAAGCTCAAGGAGATACAACCGGTCAGACCAGCCAGGCCGAACGTTTGGTGCACTCACTGCCTGGTTGAAGGCCATGTCACAACTGAGTGTCCTCGGTTGCGTGGCGCGGGGGTGGGACCCTCAGTCGCGGCAATTCAAGGGGGGCCACCCACGGGGGGTGGCATGGCGCTGAATCCGCAGGGGGTATACCAGCCGCAACAGCCTTATGCGGGGTTCCCCTCCCAACTCAACCCAGCTGCCATGAAGTATTGTGAGATTTGCCGGATGGTGGGACATCCACGGATGTGCCCAATCCTACAGATGTATTCCAACGTGCCAAACAACCTATATTGTGAGTTTTGCGCTTCCACGACTCACAACACTGAGCAATGCCGGGCTCTCGACGCACTCGCGAACCGGTTGGACCGACCCTCCTATAAGGTGAATGAGGCTCCTAGAGGAAGAGGGGGCAGGGCGCGCGGAGGCCGCGCTGGGGGACGTGGGCCGGTGAAATGCTATAACTGTGACCAGGAGGGCCATGTGTCTTGCGAATGTCCCCTCCCTCGCCGTCCGTGGTGTTCCCAGTGCCGCGTAAACACCCATGTGACAGAAGACTGTTTGGAGCTCATCAAAAAGTGGGAAGAACGTGCACAGCAGAGGGGCACGAATTTGGTAAACGTCGAGCCGCGAGTGGCTGCGATTCCGGCCATGCAGAACGTCGCTATTGTGACAAGGGGCAGTAAGAAAACAGGGGAGGACGCTCGCGGAAAGGATCCGGCACCAGTTGTCAGGCCAGCATCCCCACACCGGGTAATCAGACACGAGGCACAGAAGAAGTATTTTCAGGAGGCGGTTGAGGCATTTGCTCAGCTGCACGAAGCGGGAGGCCTGGAGGCACCCCTGCCGACAGATCCTGGGCCACAGCACGCCCCAGGAACCCTGATTGAAGAATGGCTCCAGAGATTCCTCAAGATTGTTGACAGTGTTGCTCTACGGCAGCAGCTCAAGTGTACTTTGGAAGGGGCACTGTAGGGGAGGACAGGATTGGGGGAACCGGTGAACACATCCCCCCAATCGGTGCAGCGTGTCAAGCGAAATAAGCGACAAACGGGTAAAGAGTTCCAGCTCAATACGCAGGTTGCAGGATTCCAGATCAGTGATACCATGTTGGATTTAGGATCCGACGTGAATATCCTGCCACGGAAGACGTGGGAGGCCCTGGGAAAGCCACGGTTGACCTACTCGCCCATCCAACTCAGGATGGCGAACCAGTACTGTATTATGTCGATCGATCGAATCGAAGGTGTCAAGGTCGACATTACAGGGGTAAAAACCTACACGGATTTTGAGGTTATTGATATTATGGGAGACAAGGATCCCTATCCCACCCTATTAGGCATTGATTGGGCTTTTAAGAATTATGCTATAATTGACCTCAAGAAGGAGCTGATGATCTTTGAGGATGGGGAAGTCCGGGTCACTTAGCCCCTCGACCCGTATCAAGGCCCGCGATATACAGAAACGATGGATAACCGGGAGGATGCGCAGATGCTGGACCATATCTATAAAATGACCACAGGAAAGCGGGAGGACTACATTAATCCGACCGCAACCGGCTCTGTCAGTTGGCACAGTGTTCAGAGCTCGGCCCTAGGATCAAAACTCGCGTGGGAGGATTGGCAGCAGGGGGGGTACGAGACCAGCACGCGGAGATGTGCTCATGTTGGCCGCGTCAGTTGGATTGGTGCTGAGTTCAGAGAATACCCCACCCTGTCAAACATGCAAGTTGTCAATACATTTATTACTAAGGTTGAGGACATCATGCCGGAAGGGAGCAAACTACCCCTTTTGGATGTCACACTACAGTCTACAGCAGCCCGATGGTGGAAAAATCAATGCAATACCTTGTCGCGGTGGAGTCGTGTGGCGGACGCGTTGCGGGCGCGGTTTAAATAAGATGAAGGCCCCCGAAGCAGGCAGCGGTACTCTGGGACTTCCAATCCGCAGGACCACTTGTGGACCTGTGAGGAGCAGTGGAGAAGTATAGGATACCCGGAAGAGCTGTGGGTTCATCGGTTTGTCCACTCTTTAGACACCATTCCCCACGCATGGTACTTGGAGGAAGAGCGGAAACACGGGACTAGTTCTTGGATGGAAGTCGCGAGCAATTTTGCGCGGTGCTTCTCTTTCGAGGGAGAAACAGAGTTGGAATCTCAGGCATTGCACGCTATCAGGGCGGTACTGTTTTTCCGCGATCCACAGACCGACGGCTGTACGCCGCCCTCCCACCCTCCCGTCCGAAAGACGATGGTCTGGAGGCCCTGAGGCACCTATATTTTGAAGAGAAGGAAGGCGAGCGGAACATTAACGAAGAGTCGACCACCGAGGGGGTCCATTTACGGCCGTTGAAGACAAAGAAGCTAAACATCGGTACGGAGGAGAAGCCTGAGATGGCTACAGTGGGTGATTACTAGGACGAAGAGACGACCAAGGAGATTTTCAGCCTCCTCCAGGAATATGAGGACTTGTTCCCTTCGTCGGTAGCAGATCTGAAGGGCATCAAAGGTGACCTCGGCGAAATGCGCATCGTGCTGAAACCGGGTGCCAGACCCGTGAAGCACCGACCCTATCGGTTGAACCTGTGGGTTAAATAAAACGTTAAGATGGAAATAGATAAGATGCTGGCCACGGGTCTAATCTTTCCTGTGGAGGAAGCAGAATGGGTGAGCCCTATCGTCATTCAGAATAAGAAGGACAAGGCGGAGATACGTGTTTGTGTCGATTATCGTAGTCTGAACAATGCCTGCATTCATGATCTATTTCCCACCCCTTTCAGCGACGAAGTGTTGGACCATGTTGCGAGGAACGAAGCCTACTCTTTCACTGATGGCTTTTCGGGCTACCATCAGATGCGTATTGCGGAAGAAGACAAGTCAAAGACAACATTCACCACCGAATGGGGGTCGTTCACATACCACGTCATGCCGTTTGGCTTGAAGAACGCTCCAGCCGTGTTTTCCCGGATTGTCATCGCCGCCTTCCGGGAGTACATTCACAAGTTCCTAGAAGTCTACATGGATGACTGGACTGTCTACAGTTTATTAAAGAAACACGCTACCCTGTTGCGGGTCATGTTTGATCGGTGCCGCCAGTTGCAGATTTCCTTGAACTTGAAGAAATGTATTTTTTCCGTTCTGTTCGGCACGTTGTTGGGACATGTGGTTTGCAAGCAAGGGGTCTGCGTCGACCCCGCCAAGGTTGCGGTGATCGTACACATGGAAGCCCCCAAAATGGTGAAACTGTTGCAGGCATTTCTCGAGCACACAGGATACTATAGGAGGTTTATCCACAACTATGCCAAGATCACTGCTCCGTTAGAAAAACTCTTGCGGAAGTCCGAAGTCTTTCAGTGGACGGAGGAGTGTCGGGTGGCCCTGGAAACCCTGAAGGAAAAGCTGGCGACGGCGCCTATTCTAGTTCATCCAGATTGGGATAAGCAGTTCCATGTGCATATTGACGCTTCCAGTATTGCCCTTGGGGCTGTCTTGGCACAACCCGGCGATACAACAGTTGACCACCCGGTCTACTTCGCCAGCCACAAACTGTCCAATGCGAAGAAGAATTACACCACAACCGAGAGGGAGGCGTTGGCGATGGTATACTCTCTTCAGAAGTTCCGCCACTATCTTCTAGGGGGCAAGTTCAAGTTTTTCACGGACCACTCTGCTATGAAGTACCTAGTCAATAAGCCTGTTCTGGAAGGACGGATTTGCCGTTGGCTTCTGCTATTTCAAGAATTCACGTTCGAAGTCATCGTCAAGCCCGGGAGGTTGAATGTCGGGCCCGATCACTTATCCAGGTTGGAGACGAGGGAGAACGACGGCTCCCTCTATGATCAGCTATCGGATGCTGACCTTTTCCGAGTTGAAGTTGTACCAGATTACTTGTCCGACATTGCCACTTATCTGACCACGAGGTAATGCCCTCAGGATTACACCCCGCTCCAGAAACGACACTTGGTCGTCTGTGCCGCCGATTACCAATTGATCGCGGGGCAGCTATACAAACTGGGCCTCAATGAGGTTTTGCGAAGATGCGTCCTTGACCACGAACGGGAAGCGGTAATGTGGGAATGTCACATCGGTGTTGCGGGAGGGCAGGTGGGTGCGAAACCCACTGAAAGAAAGGTGCTCCAAGCTGGCCTGTGGTGGCCGACAGTACATACCGATTGTAAGGCCTATGTGAAGCGATGTGACGTCTGCCAGCGGACGGGAAGGCCCTCTCACCAGGACGAGCTTCTGCTACACCAAGTGCATGTGTTGCGGCCGTTCGAGAAGTGGGCTATTGATTTCGTAGGTCCCATAGCCCCGGTCGCCAGACACTCCAAGGCCCGATACATCATTACCGCCACCGATTACCTTACCATGTGGGCTGAGGCAGTGGCGGTATGCGATTGCACGGCGGATACAGCCGCCCAGTTCATTTTTGAGCACATCATTTTTCGATTCGGCTGCCCGCGAAGTTTAACCAGTGATCAGGGTACGCACTTTATTAATGCCACGGTCACGTCACTGCTGGACACCTTCATGGTTTAGCATCACAAAAGTAGCCTGTACCATCCACAGGCTAATGGTACTGTGGAAGCATTCAACAAGATTCTTGAGAAAGGCTCGACTAAGATCTACAATGCCCAGCGCGATGATTGGGATGAGCACCTGCCAGCTGCATTGTGGGCCTATCGGACTACGGTGAAGCGCTTGACCAATCAAATGCCGTTCCAACTTGTGTATGGCTGGGAGGTTGTGATCCCCGCCGAATTTATTGTACCAAGTTTGTTGATCTCTATGTCTCTTCAGTTTTCGGAAGAGGCCTCACTCCAGGAGCACCTCCATGAGTTACAGGAACTGGATGAGGGTCGATTCCTGGCCGAATTTCACCAAAAGGTTCAGAAGGACCAGCAGAAAGCGTGGCACGACCACCACATTAAGCACAAAATCTTTCAAGTTGGTGGCAAAGTTCTTTTATATGACAGCAGGTTCTAGAAGTTCCCAGGAAAGCTACAGATGCACTGGTTGGGACCCTACTTCGTTATCGAGATTCGCGATTCCAGAGCCGTTCGGTTGGCACAACTGGATGGTACAGTTCTTCCTGGGTGGGTGAATGGCGCACGCCTGAAACCGTACCAAGAGTAAGTACCTTTCATTTCTCATCAATAACTCTCGCACCCGCGAGCACCCGTAGCGTAGCATAGTTGAATAACTCTCCCGCAACCGGGATGAGCGTAGGAGGTATTCTCTGTTCATAGGTCATGTGTCAATAACCGCTCAGTTGTGGGGGCTGCACCGCAACGGACTGTGGTCGGGGCGGCGCCTGTCCAGCATGTCATCCCTGTAGGATCCGTACCAGTCTCCACGTCAGTCCCGCTCAGTCCACCCATGCACTTGTGTCAGTCCGTAGGATCACCTAGATCTGCATCATTAATTACCATAATTGGCAGTAACCGCGCTGTCATCATTTGGCCATCACCCGCAGTAACCTCAGCCGTCGCATCCGCCCATTTCCCCATGCCACCGTCAGCAACTTTCACAACACTCATTGGCATGCGATTGATCGCATGATTGTCACAGAAAGAATGCCAGCAGAAATTAACTCGTTAGGGGGTCTCATCAACTCCACACGTGCTAGGTGCTAACATAACTTGCATGGACACCAAAAGCACGAGAATGTCGGACCCGTTCGAATTAGCAATTGCAGCCGCACCAGAGCCGTTGAATTCTCAGAACGCACCGCACCAGGAAAGGCGACCAAGGAAAATTCTACAGGTCTATCAGCGTCGGGCCAAAATGCCGAAGTCCGTCCCAGCTGTCATTGAACCAGAGCTTGACACTCGGATTCACAAGACCGAGTCCCTTGTGGGAAAATATGATAATGCAGCCTTGATTGATGCCAACCTCTCAAATGCTGCCGAATTTCCGCCCCTCCAGCGGCAGGCATACATGGAGCACTACTACACTACAGCCGGCAACTCTGCTAGCCGCCTGTTACCAGAGTTCAGGGGCCTTCAGCACTCGTCCCTAATGAACTTGAGAAATCTTCCGGTCTTTGGCACCACAGGACCGGTTCTACAGTGTACACGCTTCCTCCTCAGCCGAATTCAGAATGGGTCCTTGTGGCTGACCAAGGAAATTCCCACTCACGCCGAAGATATTCATCACCTCACAGGGCTTTCGCAGATGGGCGCAGACGTCTCAACGGCCTGTCGGAACTCCTCCAAGCGCGCACGAAAGTCGGGCGATGCGGACCTCTATGCTAAATATGGCACTCGCAGGGGGGAAAGGAGCCAAGATCGACCTCATTAACAATTCTGAGATTCGATTCGCCTGTTACCTCATTGCCAGCAAGACAATGAGGCATTACACCAAGGGCGAATGCACTAAGCGCGCAACTACTTTTATTTATGGCTATTTGATTATTGCTTTTGCCATGTGGAAATGGCACACTCCACACATCCGGTTCCCAGCAGAGATCCCCGAGGGCCAGCCCCTCGCGATGAAATTCACTCCATGGCAGGCTCAAATGACCCCAGTACCAAACTGGTGAATGCAGATGCGTTTCGGTCGTGGTACAGGCTAATGACGGATGTGGTGGCATGCCAGCAACGGGTGCCCAGGAACCTGTTGGATGACTATAGCGAGCAAGTGTGGTTCGGGGTAAGTCACAAGCATACTTACCTCCGACCTGCTTGCGTTCTGGCGGACACCTTCCGAATGACGCCGCTGAAATTTCAGTTGGACGATGCTACCTTCCATCGTGAAGTCTGTTCATGGCCGGGGGTCACGAAGCACATGCGAGACGGGCTCCCCAGATACAATTTTGACAGGATGGCACCAGTGCAACAGCCTGCCGAGACGGAGGTGGCAGCGCCATCACAAGAAATCCCCGAACCGCTCATCCCCGTCGTCCACCACTTTAATACTCAGGTACGGAATCTCAATGCGGTGGCTCAGGTTATTTCTAGCGGTGCTGCTCCGTTTCCTTTATTTTCTGAATTTCAGCTCACTCGCTCCACTTCGCACCTCCGTACCGCTCCGCTCACCTCCCCCATCCCCACTATCCTGTTTACCTCTGTTGATCCACTCACGACCCCGATGGGCGAGACGAGCAGGCCTAGGGATCCACCCGAGGCCCCTCAAGCTAAGAGGGCCCGCACCACCGAGGCAAATCCAGTGGTGGACCTCACTGCTAATGATCCACCACTGCCCCCAAGCACAGGGGTGCTGATTAACGAAGAACCCCTCATCGACCCATCTAAGTTCATCAATATTCACTTTCCACACACCCCCACCACACTGTCCACCGTTCATCCGCCTGCTACTTCATCCGCCCCGTCTAATTCCTTGGCTACGGTGTCCGACCCCATTATCCGGGACCTCATGGGTGGGGACCGCGGGGCTGAGGTTGACTCTGGTGCTGCCACAGTCATACCACCGATCGACCCAGCGGTCGAACGCCACCCTCCTCTCACTGATATATTCACACAGCAGCTGCGCACCGGGTCTGCTTCTGCTGAGGTTCCGCCTGAGGCCACGGTCCCTCCACAACCGGCCCACATTGATCAGCAAGAACCGCCGGATCTAAATATGGTTGACTCTGCACATCCAGAGGCCGCGCCCTTATCACCTCCTGAGCATGTCAATAGATCAGTTGCCGATGGGCAACCGTTGCCGGAGCAGGGCACTTCTGGGACCACCACCTTCCAGCCTGAGAATCCAGCTCAACTGTACTTACTAATTCAAAGGGCGGCCCAGCAGGCCAAAAGATTACATTTGGGACTCCAGCAGCAGTGTGTCGAGCAGCAACACCAAATTGCCGCGCTTACTGAACAGCGCGACCAACTCTGAATAGCACGGGAGCAGATGGAAGCAATGATCACCAATGTCACCCGGATGTTCTCCGAGTTCTGGCCATCTGTAGAACCTCATTATCCCCTGCTGCCTCCCGAAATCGCTGCGGCCAGCCTCTCCGAGCAAGCTATCCACCTCCGGATCGCCATTCAGGAATTACACCGGGATAATCACGAGCTTCGTGCAGCGTTAGCGACTCGTCCCTTGCCACTCGAGCCCGAGGTCGACCATTTAGCCCAGGTGGCTGCCAAGCAGGGCCAGGCAGCTCAGATGCAGGAAACACTTCATTCCGTGGCACGAGAGGCTCGTGACCTCCTGAAGGGCCTTCAGGAATGCTCCCTGGCACTCACCGTCAAGACACAACCGATTTCAACCCAACTCCAGCAGGTTTCAAGGGAAATTCAAGAGGCTACGGACCCCGCAAGGCTGGATCAATTATACGCCCAGGCTGATGACCTTGAGGCACAGCTCCACCACACAGAGGTTTGCTCGGTGGAGGCCAAACACGTCATTCGTGAGCTCCGGCCGCCCCTCCAATCTAGCGCCCGGACAATACAATAGCTCGCAGCGGCTGCCGAGACCCAGATCAGCACAATGTTCGGAGCTATCCCAACGCCCATCGAGGAGGCTGCTGTCACCAAGCTCGCTGAGGAAACAGACTCGCTCATCCAGGGGTGGCAGCAAGCTGTGTCGGCTTTTACTGAGCTTTGAGCTACAACGTTTCGCAGGGTCCCAGAGTTGGGGCCCTTGTTTGAAAAGCTGCCTGAAGGCGCACAGTAGGAACCCAAATTATGGATGAGGTCTCTGTATTTCCTAGGGTTCTATTGATGTACATATCTGTTCCGCAAGGCATATGTATCAGATTTGTAAGCCCATTGCAAAGCTATGTAACTGTGGATTTGGCCAAGAGTTTAATACAATTGCAGGTTGTTGTCTATTGGTGTGATTCACATGCATGTGTGTTGGTTGAGATGCTTTAAAATTTTATTTGCTTAATATCTGTATGCTCTTTGAATGGTCTTGCGTAGATAAGTTTATTTATGCAATCTAATCACTGATAAGAATGAGTTGCGGATCCGTTCCTTGCCATTGCTCTATTCCCCTTCTGCATGTGGCCGCGGCACGCCTCGGGTGAGACTCTCTGCTCTCTGGAGTAGGGTGATAATGCCGGCGTGATCCTAGACTACAGCGGATTCCTTTGTTGGCCACAACTCCTGAACCTGGGTCTTGCCCACGAGACCTGATCACTTGCCAACAAAATCTGATCCAAGTGTCTCAAATGATCATCCCATGTCTTACTATAGATGATCATCAAAGAATACCAACAAAAAATTTCTTGGTTTCTTATTGAAAATGTTATTCATGCATGATTGGAAGGTGACGGGGGTGTTGGTTAGCCCAAATGGCATGACCAAAAATTTAAAGTGTCCATAATGGCAATGAAATGTTGTTTTGGTCACGTCTTCCTCCCGAACTCGAATTTGGTGGTACCCGGACCGTAGATCTATCTTTGAGAAATATGCTGCTCCATGTAGTTCATTTAGTAATTCATTAATTCAAGGAATGGGGTATCTGTTTTTTATGGTCTTTTTATTAAGTGGCTGATAGTCAATGCACATTCTCCATGTGCCATCCTTCTTTTTTACTAAAACCACAAATGATGCAAATGGGCTTGAACTAGGTCGGATATGTCCCTTAGCTAACAATTCTTGGATAGTTTTTTCTATCTCGTCTTTGAACTTCTTCGGATGCCAGTGCGGTGTGGTGATCACAGGCTTAGCTCCTTCCAGCTCAATAGTATTCTCAAATCCTCTTTTAGGAGGCAATCCTGGAGGAATGTCATCAAACACTGGATCGTGCTTGTCTAGTACTTGTTGAATATCAACCTTGTATTGCGGTTTATCATTATCGAGAGTCTTTTGGGTCGTAACCTTAAATTTCGCTGCGTATGCTATATTCCTTCCATTCTTCTGGCTGAAACAACCCGTAGCTCGCCATTTGACATGCCTCTGAATACGACCTTATTGCCATTTGGTGCTCTAAATTCCATTTCCAATGCTTGGTAATCCATTGTGTGCTTGCCCAATGAATATAACCATTGAACTCCTAGTACCATGTTGAGATCTGCAAGATCTATTACCAAGAGTAAAAGTATAGTTACCAAGAGTTACACTCAAACCTGGGATCATTCGTGTGCAATCCAAGTTGTACTTGTTAGCAACTATCACATCCAAGCCCTTGAAATCTTCAGTGGGAAGTCCTCTTTTTGTTACTAGTGTTGCATCAACAAAGTTGTGTGTGGCTCCTCCATCAATTAGTGCTATGCTGCATTGTCCCTTGACGACTCCCCTAACCCTAAAGATGTAATACTTGGGCGTGCCTGAAAGAGTTGCAATCTTGACTTGTGGGCCGTGTCCTATTTTCTTCGCTGAGGCTTTCCTCTTGTGGTGATCCTTCTTTGGAGTTGTTAGGCTTTTCTGCATCCTTTGCTTCCTTCTGCGGTGGCCCTTCATCAGTACTTGGAGTGGCCTCTTCTTATTCTTCGTTGTTAGAGAGTAGTTCGATGTAGCGAATCTTCCTCGTTCCTAAACAATGATGACCCGGGTTGCCATGGTTCCCGACAAGTAAAACATAGCTTTTTCCTCCTCAGTTCGCTTTGAGTTTCCTCATCTAATCTGTCTTTTTTGGGTCCATCACGTTGGAAAGGCTTATTCTCCTTTTCTCTTGGAGGAATGAAAGGCTTGGATGGAGCCTTAGCTTTAATGGCTGCATTACCCAGGTCTCGAGTCTTCTTGATGGCTTCTTGAAGAGTGGCGAGATTGAATGCTTTGACCCATCCTTGTAGTGGCTCAGCTAATGCTTTAGTGAAAAGCATAACTAATTGCTCTTCAGATATATTTTTCACCATAATTGCGGTGCATTCAGATTCTGCAATAAATTCTTCATGTGATCTTGTTTGCTAAAGTAGTGCCAATTCTCTGAAGTGGATTTCCGGGGTTCTTTCGGTCAAATTTTTCTATCAGTCTTTGAGTAAAATTTTCATAAGAAGTGATGTTAGCATGCCCCAAAGTTACTAGGCCATGATACCACCACTCATGTGCTTCCCCTTCTAAGTGTAACGTGGCAAATTGAATTGCGTCTGCCTCAGCCATAGGATTGAGCCTGAAGTAGGTGTCCAAATTTTGCGCCCAAGCCCTTGTTCATTTAGATGATCCATCAAATGAGGGTAAAGGAAGTTTACTTACCTTACATGCTAATTCTCCATTAGGCTGTCCTTCAGGTCTATTACAGTATCAGAAGTTACTGTACTCATTAAAAGCCATAGTTGCTCGAGTATTCTCTTCTAATCCTGCATAGTCTTGAACATAAGTGTTTAGGAGTTGATTTGGCTCAATTGCTTCCTAGCCTGTTGGCACCTGGTTGAATGCTTGACCCATCCTTGTAGTGGCTTAGCTAATGCTTCAGTGAAAAGCATAACTAATTGCTCTTCAGATGTATTTGTCACCATAACTACAGTGTGTTCAAATTCTGTAATAAATTCTTCATGTGATCCTATTTGCTTAAGTAGTGCCAATTCTCTGAAGTGGATTTTCGGGTTCTTTCAGTCAAATATTTCTATCAGTCTTTGAGTAAAATTTCCATGAGAAGTGATGTTAGCATGCCCCAAAGTTACTAGGCCATGATACCATCACTCATGTGCTGCCCCTTCTAAGTGTAATGTGGCAAATTGAATTGCGTTTGCCTCAGCCATAGGATTGAGCATGAAGTAGGTGTCCAAATTTTGCACCTAAGCCCTTGTTGTACATTTAGATGATCCATCAAATGAGGGTAAAGGAAGTTTACTTACCTTACGTGCTAATTCTCCATTAGGTTGTCCTCGGGGTTATTCTGGTACCGGAAGTTATTGTACTCATTGAAAGCCATAGTTGCTCGAGTATTCTCTTCTAATCGTGCATAGTCCTGAACATAAGTGTTTAGGAGTTGATTTGGCTGAATTGCTTCCTGGCCTGTTGGCACCTTATTGTTTATAAATTGAGGTAGAAGTGGCCAGCTATGTGTCCTGTTGTTGGCTTGGTTGACGAGATATGATTCCCACTTCCTTTAGTTGTAATTCTGTTGGTTGTAGCGACATTCGGTTGGCCGGTGAGGTGAGCGATTAGCACCACAATTTGTTGTTTTCCTTGGGTTAAGGCCTGAGCTATCTGCTGCTGCCCTTGTTGGTGCAACTGTTGATTCATCTGTTGTTGTCCTTGTAACAATTCTTGTAGTAAGATACTAGGGTCATGTTCTACTTTGTCCCCCATAGCAGAATGATGGTTATTCCTCCTTCTTATAGTGATGTTGTTGGTGTCTTCAGGCAGCATAAACTTCCATTCACCACAAGCTGACAGGATTCTTGTGCTTTGATACCACTGTGATATTTTGGGGTAAATTTTTGCACTAGGGTTTCATAAATTTTTTCCAATACTCATCTAATTCAAGACAGATGATGAATAGTACCAATGCATAGACTGAACCCGACAATTGTATCACTTTAACTTTTTCACTTTTGATCAAAATATTAAAACCAACAGTGCGATGTCTACAACAATATGGCATAGTCCTTTAACTCCATATATAATAGGTGAAAAAGAAACTCTTGCCACAATAGTGCGTAGTACAAAAAAATTCACATAAAACAAATTCAAGCTACCATTCGAGCGGGTCCCTTCAGATACTTGACAGTAGATATTCCCATTTCTTCTTCTTCAGAAACCAAGCCTCAATCATGTCCTTTAATTGTGTGCCGCAAGACACTACTACCAAATTTCTTTATTCAAACCAGGTCGACCACAAAACCTTACGAAATGATTACCAAGGAAATTTATGTCAATCGCAGAGGAGAACATTCCAAACTTGGAGCATTCGCGAAATAGCCGTAGGGATCTAAGATTTTGTATGAATCCTCGAAACTGCCTTTTCTCGCTCTTGTCTGTCTCATAAGTGGTTTAGATACTCCGATTGATACAAAAACAATCCAACGAGCAGACGTATAGACAATTTCTTTAATTGCGATTTGTCACAGAGATGTTTGTTGCCTAGAAAATACGTTTATTCCAGAACTTCACTGTTATTGGACTTCTTGCCAATTTCTTTGCTTTGCTATCAGTCAGTCCCAATTTTGCTGTTCTATTCTGTTGTGGCCCTAGCCAGAAAAACCCGAGTCCAAAATAATAACAGGAATATCTTGGCAGTACAACCGGACCTGATTCTTGATCAAAAGATTAACCCAGTGAACAGAGACACCAATCAAACTCAGATCCTTCCTCAAAATTATTTTTGTGCCCAAAACAGAGAGAAAAAATGGACGATGTGTCAACTAGGGTGGGATCTTTCACCATAGAAATTGACAAGATGGAAAAGGGGTCTTAAAACCCTTAGAGCAATTGCTCAAAACATAATGAGATGATCCACACTTGATGCCAAAATGAATCAAAGTCTTCTTTATTTATAGACTTTCTTGAGGGGTTTCATTTTCTTAAGTGGTTGAGTGTCTTACTCAAAACCAATGTTCCACTGAGTTTCTAGGACGGGGAAACGCAGGAGTGGGGATATGCACAAGGGGGGCATATATAAACAACCCCAAAATTTAGGGAAATTTCGCGAGGGGTGGGGGGAGTCAAAGTCATAAAAATTATAAAATTATTAAAAAAATAATATATAAAATAAAAATAAAATCCCAACAATATATCAATAACTAAATTAGTAAATAGTAAATTTTAATAATTATGAAATGTACATCTAAATATGATCATTGTTTCGTATTAGACTATTATGAATCGGAATTATCATTTGACATTTCTACAATCATCAATGTAAAATTGTAAATCTAAAAGTAAATTACTAAATTGAATCCATTATTTGACATTATGCAATGTTCCATCTAAATTCATCATTTGACAATGGGCATTAACATTATGCAAGGGAAATGTAAATTAAATTAATCATTTGACAATTGAAATTACACAATGCAAATCAAAAGTAAATTCATCATATGGCAATTACATTATGCTGAAGTCTAAAATAGCCATAGAATACTAAACTAAAAGTAAACATACAAACCAGTGAAAATACTAGTAAATTTCTCAAAACGTACTAAATAATAAATCGCAACTCCAATCCGGTGGCTCCAAGTCACAAAATGAAAATCGTAGCTCCAAATGTTTCAAGTCCCTAGATGACAGTAAATCTGAATCATAGCAAATTGCAAATGGAAAATGTCGAGTGATGACAATAGGAAAATCTTGGGCGACAAGGTAAAATGTCGAGCGACAACAAAAGGAAAATGTTGGGCGACAAGGTAAAATCGTAGGGTTAATGAGAAATGTGAATGGTTATATTTTAAAGTTTTAATTTATCCTTTAGTTTTTTTTTTGTTTTTTTTTTTAATTATATTAAAATGTGTAATTTTTGTAACTTTTTATGTTTTTAATTGTTATTAGCAGAAAAAAATTGGGGGGATGCAGGGGGATGCTTTTCATCACTAGAAAAAATTCCCCGTGGAGTTTCCACGAGTTTCCCCAAAAAAGGGGACGTGGGGAAAAGTTTCCCCAGGAGTTTCCCTGTCCCGAGAGCGTGGGGGAGCGAGGAAGCGCGTCCCCCACCCTGGGGGGCGCGTCCCCGTGGAACACTACTCAAAACCCCAAATTTAGGCTTTTTCGTCCAACCTACCCAAAAATCACCCACAATGGGGGTTTTGGGGTTTTATGCCCCCTTTTTTTTCGAAGGACTATAGCCTACGGGGATAGATAGGCTACTAAATCCATTGGTCCTCAATTCATTGAGGACATCACACCATGTAATACCATCCAAATATAGCAAATAAGTGTCTATGCATGCGTGCATCCTCCTAGATGTGTGTCCCACATGTGAACAAGAGAGTAGGATGTCCTCCGTAGTGTAGCAATAATGTGTACAAATTGACCTCCATATGTGAACAAATCAATCCATGAATACATGCTCAAGATATGTGCCAAATAACCACACATGTGGTTTCCAAGACCAAGTCATCCCATGAAATGAGATAAAAAGTGTGCAGTAGAAGGCTCCATGTGGCATGTATATCATCCTAAGGTGGAAGGCATGTCTATCATCTTGAGGTGGAAGACTAAGTAAATATTCCATATGTGGACACCCTAAATATATAGCATAGAGATATGTCCAAAATACATCCTCAAGTAGATGTTCTCATCAAAGTGGTATGTAGATGTGTGCAAGAAGCCTTCTCAAGTGGGCATGCTCCTCGTCATCCTGGAAAAAAATGCAAAGATGCCTCAAAAAACGCGGAGTGCGCAAGAAAAATGGGTCACAAATGATCCAATCATAAGCTCCAACGTACAGTCACCCCAAAAGATGTACAATAAAACCCTACAATTGGAATGTGTGGCTCCAGTCCAAAGTGTAGCAACCGCCCATAGATCAAGGACAATGAAGTCGATCTCAAGATGGGAGGTTGACTAGCACAAAATAGACATCACAAGCCAAGGGCCAAGTCATCGAATACCACAAATATCATCCGCACATACAATCCAATACAATATCAAGTGTTTTAAAAAATTTCTCTTTATTGCCTAGGAGTCCTTTCCATAGATCTGCCTTGATATGTGACAAACAATTGGAGTATCCACTATTCAACTCTATTAATTGAGATGCACACACATTCATGTAATGGAATAAGAGGGTTTGTATGCGTACCCTTCTCTTGAAGTCTAATCCTAACCTGTTCTGGTTGATGCCTTCTCTAACAATCTCATTGCACTCTCTATAAATCTTGTCCTAGTTTCCAACACATGTTTCCTCAGGACAGAGATCAAAAGACACAAACTCTATTATCTCCAAACAAGTGTTAGCAAACATTAGCTACTAAGATCTATATAAAATAAATACAAATCTAACCATTAACATGTAAGAACACACAAATAAATAGAAGGGGAAAATATGGTTTTTATATTATCAAAGATGAAATCTCACAACAGTTGCAAGTCTCCATGGCTCCTCAATTGAATATTCCTTGTCTCACCTACACTTATTCAAGGCACATTGATAGCATGAGCTTATTGCAAGGTAAGAGATGTTTTGTTTGCAATTTGACAACATGACCTTGTCTTTTCTCTCCCTTTCTCCTATTGGGTGGGTTCTTATTTATAGGTGAGATGAGAAGGTAGAGGGGATGAAAGTTCCTTGTGCAAGGTGAGAGATGAGAGTTCCAAAGCTTTTTGACAAAGTCTTTTAATCCTTATCTTTTTTTCAATATTATTTTGACCTTTTTTAACCTCATCTTCTCATTCTAGGAACCCTAACCACTTCAATACTCTTTGCAAGAGGAATAGGAGCATTTGGCACTCTTTGCCAGTGTATTGGGATCATTGCAACTCTCCTTGTTAGTATTCCAAGAGCTTTGAAGGACTTATTCTAGCAATTTGTAGAATTTTTCTATGGGAAAAATATGGTATCTCTAGCTCATCTTGTCATGGCTTCTCAAGTGGTCTCAGGGAGTTTCAAATTAAGCTATAATAGGTGGCCTCTAATGTGTGAGTTTAGAAGAGAAATTGATGGCAAAAATAAATTATAGCAACATAACAAGTGGGGTGATTGAAAGGAGCCTCGAATCATGGAACCGGTTAGAACTTGTAAAAGCCATCAACCAAATGCATATGATATACATCCTCGAGGTAGGTAGATCCATACTTGGTACATAATGGATGAAGCATGGTCGACAACACAATACACTGCGGATCTATGTAATGATATGCAAGACCATGGCCACGAAATTGAGTACATGATGGATGTCATCAGATTATGATAATAGCCATTCAACAGTTACAATGTGGATCTATGTCACAGTTCAGGAGGACGATAAACACCAATGAGAATGCCTCGATGTGGTTCTCATAGTACATAATAAAATGAATCTCTGTCACAACTTGGGCGAGATATCATGCATGAGTGAGGTAGCCTCAACACCTAAGGCCTTTGTCTTTTCCCGATGGTACATTCCTACATTATGCAAATAGATGAGATGATGTCGAGCATGCAACTGATCATCTGATTATAAAGGTTTGATGAATCCCGTTAATAAATGTGAGAGAGACCACTGTTGATGGAAATGGTTCCCATGGTATCCAATACATTTTAGTGAATGTGAATAGATTTGTTGATGTCAAATACTTATAGAATTAGGCAAACAGGGGCCAGTGAGGTGAACTCTCAGTCAATCACGAGGAAGCTTGCCACTAATGATTGCAAGCTCCAAGGTAGTAGTTGGTTTCTAGATCCACTATCCAGATAATGAGCTGGCGTTGATGGGAGGAGATCCGTTGAAGGAGGGCCTTGATGTATCCCCCATCATTCAACGCAAAACAAACATCAAGATGATGATGGTGATGGTAGTTGATGAAGTCGTCACATACAACTAATATGGGGATGGTCGACACAAAAGTTCAATGATACTACATATGGTCAGCTCTGGCTAAGACTATACTTGAACATATTTGGCACGACACAATGTCGACTTGGCATCTTGGACTAAAAATACCATTTAGAACATGATGGCACAAGAGTCATCATTGTAGCCCATAATGATTGGAATGATAACCAATTTGGTGGGAGATTGACTCTCGTATGGAGTTACTTGACTCATACTAATGTTATGGCTCCTAGGTCAGGCTAAAACCCAATTGTAAGACAATGACACAAATAGTTCAAGGGTGACTGAAAACTACTGTAATATAACATACATAAATAATATCCCCTCGCCCCTTTATGTTTGATCTCCTTCATGGTTTTACGAGCACAAAAGAGAAAGCCAAGTATGCTCATTGTGCCCTTTTTGTTGTCAGTTTTAATGAGCTCGAAAAAGAGATAAAGTATGCTTGGTCAGTATCCTTTTGATAGTTTAACAAGGGTGAGAAAAGGAGACGAGTTTGCTTGCTGGGTTTCATATTGGATAACAAGGAGGAAAGATCAGAAATGAACTTGGCATTTTCATTGGTTTAACAAGCATGAAAAGATGAACAAAACGAAGCTCAAAATTTTCATTTTTTAATGAGCATGAAAGATCACCAAAAGAGAGCTCATTTTAGAGGGACAAGTGGCATAGTAGTATGGATCTAGTTCTGACTTCTGAGGTTGATGGAACCAACCCAAGCAAAGCGAAAGCAAATACAAAGTAGGCTGGCAAGGTAAGTCCACTCATCAGAGCTATCTCTCTATGTTAATTTTGGGCAACTAGGTCAAAACTCCATGTCACATTGCTTATATGATGATGATGATATTTTTGTTGGATTTCTCTTTTGGAGAGGTGCAAGATTGATCTAAATATCATCTTGTTTGGATGAGCAGAACTTATATTTTGAATTTTTTTCCACATGCAAATTGTCATAGTCGGCCAGATTTGTAATGTAGGCTCACAAGCCCCAAAAGATGTGTCACACCCTCATTGATGGATATAAATTGGAGAGAGATGATGTTCATTTCATCATCATCTCATGACACACATTCCTAATCATCTGATTGGTTTGTACAACCTAGCAGAGGCTTCTTTCTCTCCCACGTGTGAATCTAAAGTTGGAGAAATTCAGACTGTTTTTAAGGCTTTCTGGACAGCATTGACCAGCGTTGACTTTGGGTAGCCCTTGACCTTTGACTGCGATTTGAGGACAGAAATTCCGAATTTTGGAGGCCGCATTGGAGGGCACAAAAATCGAGGAAGGACATTGACTTTGACCGCATCATTGCCCAGCGTTGACTTCTGCATTGACTGATTTCTGTTGACTTGTGTTGACTGTTTGGGAGCTGTATTTGAGGTGTATGACTCTTAACTTTTAAGGACATGCTGATCTTGTATGTTGGAAGAGCTGTTTGACTAGCAAAAGTCTTTGCTGGCTAGGGCATCCTGTTGACTGCTATAACAAACATTTCTCTCTACATTTGCTGGACAAGAAGAATTACAAATTCTGATATATTATTTGGCTTCTCTTCTATTGATCTATTATTATGTTCTATCATCATTTACTTTCGTGTTTATGTGATTGCTAATTTGAATTGGGCCTATAAGAAAGATTGAAGTAAACTGCATTAAGCATAGAACATACCATGGTTATCTAAAATTAACACTCTAGTGTGTAATAATGGTTTTCAAGATGGAAGCAATATTGATGTAAAGGCAAGAGGTAAAGCTTAACTGCAATGGTGGTAAGCGGGATCAAGGAAAAGAACTACTTAGCGGTATGCAGTGAGACATTGGGAACAATATGCATAGGAAACCATAAAGCAACATAAAAGTTGGAGGGAATCCCCCCTTTGAGATGTGACCGTGGCGGGCTCTAAAGAGGTTTCTCATACCTACAAATTAATGCAACATGGGCATCAAAATGACAATCAAGTGCTACTTTAGGGTGCCCACGAAGGCTAGGTGCTATTGTGCAAGTTATGACATGCAAAAAGAGCTGGGTAAGTGCCACAAAATGATGAGTTTATACCTAAGGCATAGTTAAATGATATAGAGAAGGTCAATAATGCATCAGCAAGATTGGTTTAAATCCTATCCTTATATGCCAGTTTTGAATTTATACCTTGGATCTAGTGGATTTCACACGAATCATCAATTTCCTGTTCAAAATCCATTAAAAAGTCCCTTGCAAGAAAAATAAATAAAAAGAACATAAAAAATACTCCCAAAAATGAAATAGCTAGCAAGAGATTGTATGGCCAATGTGAAACAAGATAATTTTGAAAAAGGGAAAAATGAACATTTTAAAGGAGAACCACGTGGAGGAATCCTCTTCTTTCCAGATCTTGGGAGCATCTAGCCACCATTTGGCATTCTGTCACCGGCAGGTTATCTATCTGCTCCTCTTTCATTTTAGTGCTTTATTATGTATTTTAACTAAAAATTCAGTTGTTAGGATCCCTTTCTTTGGCTCAACCTCACTCACTGCTCTTGGATAGGGCATTTGGAGCATTGGAAAGAGCTCCTACTGCTTGTCTGATTTTATCACTCAAAATACCACAGATTACAATGTGCAGACCCAATTCAAGGCTCTGGTTGCATAAATCTTGCTTTAATAGTAAGTCAATACACAAGAGAAGAGAATCCCTGAAAAACATAAAGGGATTAGCTGCATATATAGTAGATACAGAGAATTGGTGGGCAATAAATGAATTCAAAATGCGCCTTTGCTAACTGTGAAACAGGGGACGGAGTGAGATTCCCAATGTTGCAGGGCATGGGCTGGCAGTAACTGCAGTCTCGCTGCTCTACTGAATGACAAGACCATCGAAGAGTTGATAGCTACATTTTCCATTGCTATCTATCCACCCACAGTTAATTACAGTATAACTCAACAGGGCATCCAACTATACACTATTCAGCTGGGTGTTAACTATTAGTTTACTCGTGTGTGGCTTGGACCATGTTCCAGTTACGGCACCCTTTCTCTTCCAGCAGAGTTCCACACAACAGTTCCTTACAACATCATGCCCCTCTTAAGCAGTTCTTTACAACATTAATGAGGGTCCAGTAGCATTTTTGGAGAGAGAGATGGGAGGGACATGCATGCATCTACCAACCTCAATTGATTTCCAGTTTTACATGCTTTTCTTTTTTTAGTAGTTTAGTTCTAAATCTGGCGTTTGCTTTATTTAGTTTTTGCATGTGCTATTAGATGGCGATGTTCCTTAGTTATACTAGGTGCCTATGCATGTTGACTCCCTGCTTCAGTTAAGGGCATAGATGTCTAGGAGTATGCATGCTTGTATGCCTCAGATCATCTCCAGTAGAGGCATACCTTATTTGGATTATTTATCCATGCAAGGAAGTTGACTATGGTTAGGAGTTAATATTGTCAGTTAAGGTGTTGTTGTGCATCTGTGCAGATTTATTGTATCTACCCTTCTTCCTAGTCTATAAAGGAAAAGTGGGGTGCCCCACTTTATGGATTGAGAGTTTGAGTTTTGAGATGCAGCATTTAGCTTTCTATTTTTCAGAATTAAGAGAAATTCAGTGATGTTGTTTTCAGTGTAGGGAATCAGGATTTCCATGTTTGCTGCTTAATTATCAGCAGTATGTATTTGTCGGCTAAAGTATTCTATAGCAGAGATTTTGATTTGTGTTACTGTTCTTCAGTTTTAACTATCTAGGTTTTAGGTCAGATGCTAGACTGCAAAATCTGTTCACTGTCTGATTTTTTACATTAACTGAACAGACCAGTCTTATCCACTGCCTATTATGCTAATTTAATTGCGCATTGAAGAGTCATTATGCCATTTCCACCATACTCTTGTCAGGACACAGTAAACCACCTCAATACCCATTGCTCACAAATTGCACAGTGCAATGTTTACTTTGATATACATTCATTCATGATGACGTCTTCTTTATACATTCATAGACACATTGTGTGCACACCCCAAGCGATTGTGCCCAAACGATTAGTCTGCAAAGTCCAAATGTCTTTAGATTAATTGATTTTGGGATTGATGAATTGACTTCCAATATGTGAAACTGAAGCTCTTGGGATGAGCCTCTCAATAGCACTACTTTCAGGACTAGATTTTTCCATATTTGGGCACAAAAATGGATGGAAATAAAATGTTGAAAGTGCAAGTCTAGCCCTCAGCATTATCTTCAAGCGACCATATCTTGCTCATTTCTCGAATTTTTTTTACTTTAATTGTATAAAACTGAAGCTCTTGGAATGAGATTTCCAGTTGTACTACTAGAATCCGATTCATTATTGTTCCTCACAGTGACTTGTAGCATTCTTTGTTGGGATCACAAGAAAGTGAAAAGGATCAAACGGATACACCAAGAAACCCTAAATCATCATGAATCATAAGCACATCATAGAGGGAAGATAAGATGAACTCATGAACAATAGAAAATACAAGATGGTGCCTGTGGGCTAAAGAATCAGTCACTATGACTCTGCATTTGTTTACCTATGTCTTCAGGGACAAGCTTCCATGTTAAAAGCTCAAACTTCAAAGTAGTTGGACACTTGGCGGGGTCCTTGTTATACTGATGCCACTTCCTCAATTTCAACTGTGTCAAATTCATTGTGAACTTTCTCATTCCAATGTCTTTTTAATACCAGTAGTTGATTTATAAGATATATGATTATTTTTATTTAACATTATTTGTTCTCCAGGTTCCAGGAAAAGCATCCAAGGAATGCTTCAACAGATTTTATTCAGCCTATCCTACCCCACCTGTTACTCAACCACATTCAAGATTGAATAGGAAAAATTGTGAGTCTCCTATCAGGTCATTTGCAAATGACTTCAATACATTGCTGAAGTCAGCTGGGTCAAGTGGTGGAAGGTCTGGCAGCAGTAGACAGAAAATTTTGCATGCACGAAAGACTGTGAGGCAGATACTAAGGCAAAATAAGAAGGCTGATAAAGGGTATGAAGCCGACTTATTTTCTGCAATAGAAAATGTCGATCCATCAGTGCAATCTTTCTTGCTTCCAACTACTACACCTATCACACCAGATGGTGATCACCATGCTGGTGGGCATTCAACGTCTGACCAGACTCTATCCTGTTGTAGGCCAAAATCATTGTCTAGATTTTCAGCAGATTCTCATCAGCAACTGCAAAAGAAACTTCTGAGCCCTGAAGTGCTGAAGCAAATAAAGAATCCTTCTCTTCATGAAAATTATATTGATTTGTTACATTCTAGGGAGGCTGCGCGGAAAAAGGCTTGGGCCCAAAGTACAAAATTCCAGTCAAATAATGTCCAAACATTGCCACAAACAGATGTCGTTTGTGCAGCAAAAGCCGATGTAGTTGTCGAGGATCAAGAGGTGCTCCGACAGTCACAGACTAATGAAAAAAAGAAGTGTTTAGGTATTCAATATCACATATGCGATGTAAATGGTGAGGAAGAGTGTGACGAAGATAATGAAGATGCTGATGAAGAAGAAATGGAAGATTTGGATCTGAGTTAAAGATGTATCATAAGTTCTACTTGTACTTTATTTGTATTGGTCTCCGACTAACTTTTTTATCAATCCAGATTATCATTAAACTAGCATCGTTAGTTCCAATGGTCTTTCCGTAGCCATTTTTGTTGATGGCTTTAAAAAAGACTGCTTTGTAAAAAGTGTTTCAAATGCTGATCCAAAATGTAACATGGATATGTAACAACTCTGATAGAATTCAAACTTTTGCATCAAATTGTTTGGAAAATTTCAAAATGTGAAATGCATATAGAGCTATAAAGTCTCGTGCTGTTTATTTTAAAAACCAGGCTGCACATGACCAATAATTTCCTTGACATGGAAAATCAAATCACAATAGGCATGTTTCATGACAATGAACGCACTTGATGACAAGGACTGAAGATGAATTTAGGATAGTCCTGAATTTGCAGTAGTTACTAAGGTACATTTATTTCTGCCCCGACCCATTAAACCTTTATTTTTTATATAAAACTTCGGTTTTTCATATATTGTTAGGGTTTTCACCTTTCATGCTAGAACTAATCCCCGCCGTTGATCTAACGCCGATCAAACGGCCATCGCTCCGTCGCATCGGAAATTTCAATCGCATCGCAATTTTCAATCGCATGCGTTTTGTTTGTCCCTCCGATTGTGACTCCCTCGATTCATCCTCCACCGTTGATCTCGTTCTTAGATCAACGGCCACCGCTTGATCGCTTCAGCCCTTCCGATCGCGCAATCGCATCTGAGTTTTTCCATCGCATCCACTTTTTGTTCCGCCGATTGGCCTCTCCCCTGATTTGTCCTCCACCGTCGATCTAATCTGTAGATCGACGGCCTCCGCTTCATCACGTCGCATGTTTTGATCGGCCCATCTGTTCGCTACCCCCGATTGTGACCTTCCGATTCAATCCGGACCGTCCACGTGTCCAGATCGGACGGTCCAAAATCTCTACGCTTTATTCTTCTCCCGCTCCTCTTTTGCCGATTCCGAGTGGATCCCCAGCGTTGGATGCTTTCATCGAACGGCCACGCTTCTCCCCGACGCCTCCAAGCAGTTTAACCTAAAAAGTGCAGGATTTCATAATGTTTTATTGTTTTGCAGGTTCCGAAGGTTTTTTCCCATATAACAGAAGAAACGAAAGCCAAAGGTTCCGATCCTTCGGCCTTTGGTTATCAAAAGGAATACGACTAAAAAAGGGTTCCGCTCCATGTTTATCGACGTTCCATGGGCGCCGATACTATAAAGGCCCTGCGTGACTCTGCACATTGACAAGACACTGTGTTTTAAACACGATTTTAAAAGAGTATAAGTTTTGAAGAACAGAGCGCAGCAAGAAGAAGATTAAAGACAGATCCAGGAAATTACAGCTAAAAATAATTATCAAAAGCCTAATTCCCTGGATTAAGACACAGTCAAAGGAAATTCATAAGTGTTTAACTGACAGAAAAGCTTCCACCACCTGCATTTGAGGCGAATTGATTCCTCGGCTACTACAAGAGCCACCTGCTGCCTCAAACCATTCAAAACAGAGGCCGAAGTTATTGATTAAGGAAATATCTGCCTCCAGCGCTGCCAAGAAGTTAATTCTGCCACAGGAAACTAATGCAACAAATATCTGCAGAATTACTCCACATTATGCAGAGCCTCAAAGTCAACAAAGCTCCCATCAAGCTTTGATATTAATTGTAAGACAGTTAATACAGAGAACCACCTGTAAACTTCTTCATCGAGCCCCTCAAAAGGCCAAGAAGTCTTGAATCTGTATTAATTACCTTAAGAGATCTTTTATTAGATCTCACCTCCTCATCCTCCTATAAATACTTCTGTAGAATATGAGAAATTGTTGGTTGTTGTTGATTACAAGCTATAATTTTGAAACTCTTTCAAATAATACATAGTCTGTTGAAGTTGAGGAACAAATTGAAGTCTTGGAAGTCTTGGTGATGTTGTTGCATATTTGTCCCTGAGAAGGCTCTATCATTGGATCCATGATCTTGGTTGTTGGTGAAGTATTCTGAACTGTTTAATGTTTTTCTCTTGTTTTCATTATGTCCCATAATTTCTTACTACAGTAGGTTGAAAATTTTAGGCTAAGAAATGACTCTTGGAAGCACCTTAGACCTGTTCATCCTTCATTGTTTTATGTTTTCTTCTGCTGAAATATTTTAGAGGCTTTAAACTCTCTCTTTAATCTTCATGCTTGCTTATTTCCTTAATAGTTCAAGTAGTTGGTTTCAGCATGATTTATGGTTTTCCCTGCTTGTCTGCTGCCACTTAAAAACTATTATTGAAGTCACCCTTTGAAGTATTTTATTTACAGTAAATCAAGGAGGTCTGTTCCGATCTTGCCCTTTGTCCTTGCTTAAACAATTGCCTTAGAGGTCTTTTATAGTTGTAATCATGGATGTATTTAGGTGTTCCCTCTTCTATGACTGCAATTATCAGTGAAACTTTTATGTTTTCTAAGTCATTTGAAATAAAATCTTTGAGGAAATAGGGTGTTCCCCGAATCTTAGATTTCATTTCAAAAGTTGTTTTGAAATCATTATTTGCTTAAAGGTGTGATTTGTAGAATTTATGGTTAGCCCTGTCTATCAAAAAGCTCTTTATTGTTCAAATTATGTTTTCGAATTCCCTTTTTTGAGAATTAAACCTCTCTTTCCAAATCATTAATGTTCATCTCACTCCAAAAACAAAAGGATCCCGTGGCCAAGTTAGATTTGCCCTTTGATATCCCATATCCATTGATGAGTTTGTTATGACCTTTTCTTGACTCCATTGCCCAATGAACCAGATATTTCTCTGTCCTATATATCTTTCCTAGATCTTTCATGTTCTGCTGTATCAATTCCATCCAACCAAACAAACAAACAAACACCTGCACTTAATAACTAGTCTAAAACCAATACTCAAAGCACACAAGATAAACCTTTGCAAACAAATATTTGAGAGATCCCTCTCTGAGAACAGGAGGACTAGATCCTGTAACTCTAAAGATTGTCTGAGCAACATGGATTTTCCTGCTCTTTGATTTGCTTTACTTATCAAAACACGGGACACCAACAGACAGGCTAACCGCATTGACATGGCCTCCATGCTAATGCAAATGAGGTCATAGCTCCTTGTGAACAAAAAAGTGTTTCTCTTTTTCAAAAGAAAACAAAAAAAAGTTTTCTATTACTTGTGGTGATGGTGTGATGTTATTATTAAGTGTTGAAGATCTCGTATGAGGTAAAGATGATCTCCATGCAGTAGCTGTTGCTGCTGCCATGGGGGAGTAATATCTGTCACAAAATGAGAACAAAAAGAGATTCACTACATGATAAATTGGAATAATATATAACAACATGCTGCAAAAATACGCAGACAAGCTAAAAATGTCTGAATAACAAATTCTGTGGACATACCCTAATGGAGGAAACCCTCCAGGCCAGCCAGTGACACCCATGGATATGGACAATGTCGTGCTTGTCATAGTATTTGATGTTGTCATCATTATTGTGGCTGTTGAAAATCAAAGGTGATCACACAATGACAACTATTGAATCCTCGGAGGTTTCAGGTTATAAACTTTGACGGACTGTTGAATCCTCTGGCGTGACTGAACTTCCCTGGGCTGTTGAATTCTCCGGCATGAATGAGCCAGAATGACAATGAACATCCAGACTATTTACCGGTGCAAATAGTCGAAATTTAAATTTCAAATACCTCCGTGTGGGGAGAGCGGAGGTGAGAGGAGCGGCGCAGAGGGAGCGAGGTGGTGGAGGCAAGGGCGCGGGTCCACCGGAGACGAGTTGGGATGTCGTCGCCGAGTTTTGTTGTCGTCGCACTTCGAGTTGGGCGGGGTCCACCTTCTATCCGGAAAGTCGCAGGGGTCACCGGAAGGAGTTGTCCCATCAGCTGGAGACGGGCTCCATTTCGTCAAACGAAAGACTCTTCCCACAATAATTTCCTGTGTAACCAAGCCATGACCTGAGAATCATTAGACCTTTGAGCACAAGATCCACAATAGCCAGTCTAGTTATTTG
Source organism: Pinus albicaulis (assembly GCA_034641835.2). Classification (NCBI taxonomy): domain Eukaryota; kingdom Viridiplantae; phylum Streptophyta; class Pinopsida; order Pinales; family Pinaceae; genus Pinus; species Pinus albicaulis. The sequence goes on from CM076578.1 coordinate 1,896,301,652, forward strand.
CTATGTGTAATACTGTCGTTATCATTAGCCATGCATTGTTTTTGTCACTTAGTGGGGCACAACAGTATCAGTAACTAGCTGAGAATCATTAGACCTTTGAGCACAAGATCCACACTAACCAGTCCAGTTATTTGCTATGTGTAAGATTGTCGTTATCATTAGCCATGCATTAGTTTTGTCACTTAGTGGGGCACAACAATATCAGTAACCATCTAAGCATCAGTAGACCTTTGAGCACAAGATCCACACTAGCCAGTCCAGTTATTTGCTATGTGTAAGACTGTCGTCATCATTAGCCATGCACTGGTTTTGTCACTTAGTGGGGCACAACAGTATCAGTGACTATCTGAGCATCATTAGACCTTTGAGCACAAGATCCACACTAGACAGTCCAATTATTTTCTATGTGTAACACTCTCGTTATCATTGTCCATCATAGACAAATATATGTGTGAAAACTTAGGGCTTTGTCGGTTTGGGTTTCCATCACTTATTACTCCGAGAAGCACTTTACAACCCAATATTAGGGGAGATGTGTAGGTGTAATGTAAGTATGTCAACATTTTTTAAATGTCGGGAAAAAATATTTTGGCCCAGTATGGGGTGATGTTGTAGTTGAGTAAATGTTTGTAAACATTTAACATTAAATGATGACTCAATTAAAAAAAGTTAAAAGTAATATAGAATCCAGTGTGGTAGAGATGTAAACAGATGTAGCTATAAATTAAGATGCATTTTTTAATATAAATTAAGGAGCTAATAAATTGAGATGTGATTTGGATAAATTAATTGATTTAATTCCTAAAGCACTAGGATTTGCATAAATTTTGGTGGATAGTAATCACTAGTAAACCTACACATATACAATTTTCAGACTTGCGTAAATTATGGTAGGAAGTAACTTGTGGTAAATATGTTATCTGTAAACCTACAAATTTACAAATTTCAGAAGAAAAAAAACTACTGGTGTATATTATGTACCAGTGCATTAGTCAGAAAATATAAACATTCCAGATCTACAATGCAAAAAGCTACAATCAAGCAGGATATCCCAATAAACCAAAGTCTCTCGACCCATATGCAAAAACATTTCAGCATTGTCCAAAATAAGAAATTCCAAAAGATGAATGCCCAATCGTCCTACCACCAATCAATGGGAAAACTATAAACATATATCGCAGTAGTATGCCCATTCCATCCAAAACATAAAATCGTAAGCATCTCCAGTACCATAGTAAGACCCATAACATAGACATTCAGCGAAAAAAGAAAAATGTTGTTGTACGACACACCATTGAAATGAGATGACACATTCAGTGAAGAACTGAAACCTGTGCCCGAGCAATACCGCCCTCAAACAACTAATAGTACATGAGTCGAAATTCTTTTTCAAGTCCCATCTTTGACAAGTGATCAGCCTCTGAGTTCTTTTCCTTGTAGACATGAAAGAAATTAATATGGTTAAAAGAGTCACACAATGCTTTGATCATATCCAGCTAGTGGATCAATTGTGGTGTGGATAAAGCATTGGTGCAACAAAATTTTTGTGCTGCTCCATCAAAATACCCAGCAGTGTGTGACATCTGGTGTGGTCTCATCCGAACAGAAAGATCCCGTGATGGTAGGGTAGTGGGCTCAACACCAATCCAGTAAGTGATGATGTTTTGTGCCACCAGATCAGGATGGTTGGATTTATCCTGGAATATCATGTGATTCCTTGAATTTCATATCAGCCAATGAAAGAACAGTGCGATAGAGCCCAAATGTATACCTTTTCCCATCCACCAGCCCGTGCATTCAGCATTATCCAAGAACTATCGAAATGGTAATTTCAGGTGGTCAAACACAAGATCCCACACAAGTAAAGACACATTACACTTATAGAACATGTGCAGGTTATTTCCCCTCTCCATACCACATAAAGTGCATCGGCCCGACCTCGAAAAGCCCCTCTTACACATATTTTCCTAGGTAAGATTCTTGTTATGCCAAACCAGCGAGTAAAAAAGAACAATTTTAACAAGGACATTGAGTTCCAAACCTTCTTATACCAACTGTTATCCATGTCAGCCCCCCATTAAAATTTTTGGCTTTCCGCCCCTCCTAAACCTTTCAAATTTTCCATTGTGGCTTAAGAAGTATGTTTTCGCTTATCGTTGCCTTCCCGCTCCCTAAAATGTGTTAGAAAGCGCCGCAAATTACATATTCAAGGTCACAAGATGTCCGACCCATTTCAGTTATGGCGCCCTATATTTTACTGTCCAATGTGACCAAGGCTCAAGACCGGGTGTTAAGTCCCAAAGGCGCCTAACATATATGTCTATTGCGCGCGCCCTGGACCGTCCGATGAACACATAAATCAATTGCTGGCTCAAAATCGTATTTGCTATGGTGGTCCCCTCACCTGCGCACATTGCAAAAACCGGTTGTATTCATCGCACCGCCTTTGCGGGGCAGGCGGTATTCCTCAAATTGGAGCGATTCCACTCAGCGCTCGCCATGCGTCCCAGCGTCCGGCCCCAATACCACCCTCCATCGCGCATTATCTTTCGGTTAAAGTCGCGCAGCGATATTATCGCTAGCCATCCGATCTGAAAAGCTTCATCCAACGGCGGTCGCTTGGTGTAGATGCACGGGTGTTAATGTGAGTCTACAATGCCCCTAGTCCCACCATCTCAATGTTCTTCGACGCTTTTTCACTGTCAATTCTCCCCAAAGATCGAACAGTCTGTATTTAAACCTCGCCGCGCCATCGACCCTATAGCTCCACGTCATCCGTCCACGTGCTCTCGTCGTACATGCGTCAGTCTCTCCTCTATACTCTTGTTAAAAGGTCAAAGTCCATTGTCTTCGTTAGATTTTACATATCCTTCCAACCTTCACCCAAAGTATTTCTCCGCCATCTATATGCGTCTCCCGCCACCCTGCATCGTCTCACCACTCTGCCCAGTCCGTATCACCATTTCCATGGTCATCGTCGCATCCACCACCCCTGTGTCTGGTTTCCTTTAATGTGTTTATGGATTTTGCAGGTGTCTGGTGCTGAAGAACTATCGTAATTGGTGGCTTACATTACAGAGGTCGAGAGCATTCCAAAGGACAATTTATCAGGAACAGAATGATGGAGCAGGGATCCAGGGAAATATTGTCGATAAGACTTTTATTTAAAGAAGCAGGGTTGGAATTTATCAAACCCCTCAGAGCAATTCAAAAGGCAGATTCTGGTAGCTGAAGACATTAATTTCGCAGCAAAGGATATCAGTTGAGAATTAAGGAATGCAGTGTCCGGCATTGAAGAATTTAAATTCCAATTCGAGATTTAAAAGCAGAGGGCACCCAGCACAGAAAACAAGGCCCTCCAGATTTATTTCAGCCGAGTTTTCTTCAGGAAAGTGCAGAATGTTCATGAAGATTTATCTCTGTTCCGTGCCCCTATTTTGTTACATCATTAGAGCCTCGGAAATCTAGAAACTCTGGTTAGGTTGGTATTTCAACTCTCCTATTCTTGAAACGACCTCTATTTGCTGTGCTTCGAGGTTGTTCTTGAAAGGAGACATCCCCAGGCACTGTGGTGGACGGTGTAACCCTTCGATACACCCTAACCTTCCACCTGGCGACTCCATAGCTCCTAAACGTTCAAAAGACTCCATTGGTGATCAGTAGGCCTGCTGATTAACCTGGTTTCACCTAAGACTCCACTGGGAGACCAGCCCTTGAGACAACATCAACCACAGGAAGTAACAAGTAGGGCGCCACAATTGCAGAAATGGTATGTCTGGCACAATTATTTCCCCATTTTTCAAATGAAGACTACTTAATTCTAATGGAACCGATAATTATAGGGGAACTCAAGGTAGTTCTAAAGGGAATGTAGAAAGACAATTGTCCTGGGCCGAATGGATGGACAGTAGAATTTTTTCTGGGGTTTTTGCGTTGATAGGTGAAGATCTGTTGTGGATGATTAAGGACACTCGAGTGTCAGCGTGAAACTATGATCCCATCAATTCAACATCTATAGCTCGAATACCCAAGATTGTTGATCTACACTCCTTCGATGAATATAGACCTATTTCATTATGCAACTACTTCTACAAAAATATCTCAAAAATTATTGCAACTTGCCTCAGGCCGATTCTATCCAACCTCATATCTAAAGAGCAGTTTGGTTTTCTGGAGGACCATCAAATCCATGAGGCCATAGGTGTTGCACAGGAGGGAATTCACAGCATCAAATTGAGGAAGTTGAAAGGTATGGTGGAAAAAAATGACCTCTCTAAGGCATATGATAGGGTCGGGTATTTCTTCGAATTATACTCAATCACCTTGGTTTTCAAGTACCCTTTATTAACTAGATCATGAGTTGCATAACTACAACCACCTTTGTGGTCTTGATTAATGGCACAGCCTCTCCTTTTTTCATGCATAGAGAGGTTTGAGACAAGGGTGCCACCTATCCCCTCTATTTTTCCTTCTCACTTCAAAAGGTCTTCGCAAGTCACTATTGGCAGCGAAGAGAAGGGGGGACCTCAGGGGTATCGAAGTGGCAAACAACTCATTTATCACACCTATTGTTCGTTGATGATGTATTAATTTTCTGTGATGGCTCGAGGCAAGACCTGCGAGCTATCAAGGATGCCCTTGCCCATTTTCAGGTTGCCACTAGTATGCAAATCAACGTTCAAAAATCGACCCTCTCACATGAAGGAATGTCTAGAGGGGAAGTTCGAAGGGTAAGGTCCTTTCCGGAAGACCTCAAATATCTAGGTTTCTGTCTAAAGTCGAATGCATACAAGAATGTTGATTGGATATGGTTGGTGGAAAATATTGAGAAAAGACTTAAGCAATGGAGTTACACATGGTTATCATGTGCTAGAAGATTGGATTTGATCAATTCAGTGTTATAAGCCATCCTAGTTTATTGGATGGCTCTCACTTGGGTTCCTAAAGGGATACTGGATTCTATTTGAAAATTTTGTGGGAGATTTTTGTGGGTTGGATCAAAAGAGGAAATGGTTCTCCCTTGGGTTCGTTGGGACAATATAGCCTTCCTCAAAGCTTGGGGAGGTTAGGGTCTAAAAGATCTCAAGATATTTGCTAGAGCTTTGGCCGCCAAGGTTGGATGGAGATTGCTCTCCACATACAATATTTGGTCCATGGTAGTTTATAGAAAATACATTTATCCCCTTTCAATCATGAGTGGATCAGACTACCAGAAAAGAGACAGACAACCTCATCCCTAATATGGAAAGCATTTATTGCCTCCTTTGATGTTATTGGTAATGGATTGGCCTGGAACATTGGGAACAGACTTAGGGTAGGGCTTGATCCTTAGGCTAGTTGCATTGGAAATTTTAGGCTCTTCGTAGATATGGTACACTATTTGAATGATCAAGGGATAATTTACCTAAGTCACATTGTCGATGAGGCCAGAACTACTATATGGTCTCAAGGATGGAAGTTTGTTGCCGAATTACACTTGGGGGAGGAATTCATAAACTGATGGAACGAGTGTGTGAATGCACTTAAATAATCTCAAGCAAGGATAAGAGACATGGAGGATTCTCTCTGTTGGGTTCATGCTCCTTCCAAGTTCTATACTACTAAAGTCGGGTAAAGCTTTCAAATCGCTGACAAATTTGGGGAAAATCAAGATCGGTGGTGGAAGTAGATTTGGAAGCTTGCCTACCCAGCAAAGGCTAGACTCTTCTTATGGTGTGTACTCATAAATAAAATCCCGACTTGGGAAAATCTCCAAAAATAGACAAAAGAGGGCCCAAATTGTTGTATCCTTTGTAAAAATGTTGGAGAATCGGTCATTCATCTTTTTAAGCAATGTCCCTTCTTCTGCAGTGTTTTGGAGAAAGTAAATCAGCTACTAGGATGTGACCTGCGGTGGCAAGGCAACAGTGTTCAAGAATCCTGGAAACCTTGGTGGGATTCGTCCATAGAAGTTGCATGGAGGAATATTTCTCCTCTTATCTTCTGGGGAGTGTAGCTTGCACAGAATAAGGCCACTTTCAAGGACATGTTCTCTTCTCATGATCTAATCTCAACCGAAATTGTTGCAATTTATTCTCTACTACCCACCAAAGAGCCTCGCCAAGTACAAAGAAATATCAGGGAGGAAGAAATAAACAAGCAAATTCTGTGGTCATACTTTGATGGGGCTTCCAATGCGGAAGGAGCTTGTGGTTGATGTCTCATTATTTATTTAAGAGAGAACCATATTCTGAAATCAAAGGTTGGATTAGGCCAAGGTTCAAACAACTAAGTTGAACTTCTATCCTTTAATCTTTTATTGTGTTGGGCCTGGGAACATCGTTGTTTTTCCTTGCAGATTTTCGAGGACTCTTTAAACATCATAAAGATGGTTCAACAATACCTAGAGATGTCTCACTCACACATTGTTTCCCATACTTGAAAATTTTGCATATAAAAGCCCTTTTTTATTTTGTTTCTTGTTACCACAATTATAAGGAGAGAAATACAGAGGTCGATCTCTTGTCTAAAGAAGGCGTTCATCAGCATCTGGGCTCCTGGCAAGTTCTAGAGCAAGAGAATTGTGAGATATAGGAATACCAGCACCCAACCATTATAGGAGAGAAAAACTGAGGTTGGCCCCCTGTCTAAAGAAGGGGTTCATCAGCATCTGGGCTCCTCGCAATTTCTAGAGCAGGAGAATTGTGAGATACAAGAATACCGGCACCCAACCTTCATTAGCGGGTTAACATGTGGATGCTCTGTATTTATGACAGTTGCAGCCTGGATGGAAGAGAAAATATTTAGTCAACATTTTTTAGATAGTTTTATGTACGGGATTTTGTTTATAGCTCCTTATATATGATATCTAGACATATTTATGATATATCAGAGACTTCGTATTAGCAGGGACTCATCATCTTTTATAGTTTCTTAATGTATTTTATGATATATGGCCTCCCTGGATATGTTTATATCTGGGTTTTTGCTTTGAAATGGTCACTCATGGACAGCTATCTGTTGGAATTCCTTCAAAAGCTTCTATTATATGTAACTTTTTTCTCCTCTCAATAGAAATTTAAGATTTTTTCTACGGAAAAAATGATACAACATCTGAGATCTAAAAAAATGCACTTGCACAATAAAATATTTCAGCTTATTACAAGATTGCATGTGCTTTAGCTCTTTTCATTAACATGTTTTATTTAAAAAATTAATAATAATAATAATTTTTAATTTGACATGCATAGTATTTGATAGAATACATAATCATTATTTCAATTTAAGGTAAAATGGATCTTTATTTATACCTACTATTTATATTTTATATATATTAATATTTTAATTTCTAATTATATATTTATCAAATTTATTAAATTTTTATATACTTATTAATTAAATTATGATCATTATCCTGTTAAGCCTATTATTATAAATTTAATTTTAAATTTAACATTTTAAAACATCTTCCCCCTATTTAAAATGTTGAGCACCTAGCACATCAGAAATAACAACTTGATTAATGACTACATTAAATGCCCCATTATTATATCACTATATCAATGAACATTTATTATTAATCTTAATTTCTAAATATGAACATTATCTCCAACAACCTTTGTGTATTCACACATTCATTAATACAAAAGTTACTTTTAAGTTGCCCAACAACCTTTGTATATTCACATTCATTAATACAAAAGTTACTTAAGTTGCCCATAAATCATAAATACAAAAGTTACTTTAAGTTGCTCAGCAACCTTTGTGTAATTCATTAATACAAAAGTTACTGAGTTGTCCCTATAATTTTTTGTTAGACTTATACTATTATAACATATAGAAATCACTCTTAAAAAAAACCTCAATAATGCACTTGTTAAATCAGATATGAAAAGCCCTAAAGACATACCAGACTTCCATTAATACCCATCACAACTTATAGAAGTTGTGATAAAACAAAAATGCCATGACAATTAGGATCCACAATGCTAATTTGTCCGGACATTACTAATATAAAGAAATGTGAACAGTGAAATTTTGACAACAATCAAGTATATTAATAAACAAATTGTTCATTGCAAAAATCTACGAAAAGAAAGTTAGATATACAGTCATTCACAAGTAAACATAGATGCACACTTACAATACCATATGCACGCTAGCTTTTTGAAAATTTCTTGCAGTAATCAAAAGGAAGAATTTCAACCATCAGTACAGACTATCTGCACCATGGACTCTCAATCCATCATTTTGATCCACTAAACAATTTCCTCCAAGATGGAGGAGTTCAAGTCTAACACAACATCACCATATAAACTACATTTCATATTCCTAGTTGTAGAAGTTTGAGATTATTAGAAACGAGCTGTCTATAATGCGATTTTTTGAAAAGTTTTCAGATCTAATTTCTCTAAAATCCTGTAGAAATTCATTGAAATCGCAAATTTGATGGGTAAAATTTGCACAATCGAAGTGCCCTTGGGGTTTTCCAGAGTGCTGAAACCATATATGCAGTCAAAAAACCAGTTCAAATAACACAAGTGAAGATTTCACCTCAAATTTTTCCACCAGATTCCGGCCAAAAATTCCACATAAAACTCCAAAAATTTGCATTAAAGACAACTCCTATTTGAAATGGCAATTTTAATGTACAACCTTATAATCCAACTGTCCGTCTGATATTCGAGATAAGATTATTTGCTTTTGATGAATAATATCGATCTTTTAAAAAAGAAAAAAGATCATTGCTTCCAATTTTCTTCGGGCCAAGATCCAGTTTGCAATTCAAATTAAAAACAAGGTGCCCTCTCTCGCACACATTTCAACAACATGGATGTTTACCACCCATTTCATGAAACACCAGCGTGCAGCTAAATCTCATAAAATTTGGATGTTTACCACCCATTTCATCAAAGACCAGCATGCAACTAAATAAAAAAGAGCAGGGTAGGGATTGCCTTGATAAATTTATAAAATTGATACAGAAACTATACAACCAAAGGAAAATGTTATCCAGAGAGCCTGCATTGCATTAACAAATGAGCATTTCCTTTGAATGATCATATCATCTTGTCTCCCTCGCAGAATAAATCCATTTCCACTTTTGACAATATTACAGCAGAGAAATATTCCTAATCGTGTACTAATGATCATAACTTGGGGTTTTGTTGACGTGAAATAACCATACTACATATTCTAAAGTTTATAGATGATGCATGAAATACTCCCGTTAGTTTTCATTGTAGAGAGCTTTTCAGCCCCCGGCCTAAAATGGAGAAAGAATGTGATCTTAACTTGTTTACAGAGGCTTTGCTGGAATGGTAGTAATTTCAGCAATTTAGTCGATAAGTTTCCCTCGACTTTGTTAACATGCTTCCCAATGTTGTGTCGTGGCAGCATTAACCGATTATTTGTTGGCTTTAATACCCCCGTTCAATATTGCAAAATTAAAATTCTTGCTCTTATTTGTGGATCAGCACTTTCAATCATCCATGCAGATATGGGTATTTCCAAGAGTTTGGTATAAGAATACTCATGATGCCTAAGCAACAGATGGAGACATCCGAACACTTTGTTTCATAGCATATCAGACAACTATGATCCAAGGTGAATTGACATCAGAAAAAGAATATAATTACAACACATTCACCAAACAAATCTTAGCAAATATTCTCGATAATTTGTCAAAAAGCACATACGCCTTCAATGAGCCCAGAGAATAAAGCTTTCTATAGGACACTATAATAGTATAAAGGGGAAGGGATATGATTACAAAACATTCACCAAAGATACCTTAGCAAATATTCTCCATAATTTGTCAAAAAGAACATAAGCTTTCAATGAGCCCAGAGAATAAAGCTTTCTATAGGAAATTATAAATGTAAAGGAAAGAGCTTACGGACACGATCATCAATTTTATTCTGACATCATGTCAGTGGTCAATTACATGCCTATCGTTTTCTACCACCGCGTTCTCTCAGGGCCAACGTCAACATTTCTCCAGGCCCTATGTTATAATATGCAAGTGATAGGTTGTCCTTGAGAAAACCTGCCCGTCCACTAAGTTTCTGTTTGTTTGCAGGTAAGGCAACCTCTGCTGCAATCTTCTCTTTAAGACTGGATATAGTTTCAGATAGAGACTGTATTGTAACTTCTAGCATCTGCCCGTTCAGATTTCCTTCTTCAAGATTAGGCACAGAAACAGATATGCGAACAGATCCCTGCAACATAATTGAAAAATGATTGAGCAATAATTCAATGTTTTTGAGAGAAATACTTATCAAAAACTGGTAAAGACATAAAAATGATATCACACCATGGCTTGTATTTTGCAAAACAAATGTCGTGAAGCATCTAATAAATGTACTGAAATGATCCTATCCAGATCTATTCAATTATGGATTATCAAGTAAAACAGATTGCCATAATAGAATTTGTGAAATGGTTTCCTAGAAATGAACCACATTACAGCCAGACTAAAACTTCTATTTGAAGTCATCCAGTATAATATCATACGACCCCAGAACAACAGTAAAAAAAATGTGTATTAGCATATGACCTTGGAACAACAGCCCCTGAATAGTGCTCATTGCTCAGTGAGGACAAAAGGCAAGGCCCATATTTATAATTTAACATATATTGCAATCAACTTCCGTTCTAACCCTAGATTTGGTTTGTTCTGGATAGCATATATTTGCTATGACATCTATGCATATTATGTTATCTACCATAAGTATATGAACTCGAGAGCAAGTACTTGTGATAAATTAATATTTAAATATCTAGAATATTCGTGTACATTTAGTACTAAATAGTGATGAATATTTTTTAAGGATTCATGTTCTCTCTTCTCCTATGACGTTATTCATCTATAATTAAATTGTGCATCCCATGTTAAGCTATGCTCAGCATAGTAGTTTGAACAATAGTAGCAAGACTTGAATACAGATACAAATTCAAATACTATTTAATACAGAACAAATATGTAATCAAAAAACAAAAAAAACCAGTACAGCTACAATGCTAAAGTATAAATCTCATAGATACCAAAACATACAATTTGTTTCAAATTTTAAAAGAATTTCAGCCTCAGGAACATGAAATACATCGGGAAAAAACTCATCCTTGAAAATTTGGAAATTAAGTTAATATATATACCATTTTTTTGAGAGGGTGTGGATTTGGACTGTGCCTTATGGTATCAAAGGCAAGAGGTATATATCAAAGACAGTCAAATGTGAAGCATACCGTATACATACCATACATAAAAGTATCCCAATGTCACACTGGTGCCAAATTTCCATACAGAAGAGGCTAATACAGCCGAATCTTGCTACTATGGTTCAGACAAAATCAATAGAAAGCCCCAAACAATCCTCTTCGTACAACTGTTAAATAAATCAATCTGTAGACACAACCATTCCCATCCAATTGCATCCCAACACTAAAACCAGTTGCTACCCATCAGCTTATCCATCACTGTTTTCATAAGCAAACTTCCCGTCAACATTACTAATCCTGTTGCCAACTGCAAAAGAATCATTGCAGCCATCCCAATCTCAAATTCTACATCAAAACCACTCTATTATTCCATAAACCCATATGCTTCCTCCAAATCTCCCAACTTACAACAAATTTCTCATGTTCTTCATCTATACGTGAAGTCCTCACAACAAATGTTTGTCAATATTAGAGATTGGTAAATAGGGGGTGTTGTGGATGATTTTGTCACCCTCCTAGAGACAGCCTAGAGTTGCCATAGACCAGTGCCTAGGACATCTTAATATAGCAAGGAGTCCTTTATAGTTTGGGTTTTCAGTCCAAGGGACTCACCTACTATCTCTTGTTCTAAAGAAGGAAATTGAATTAGATTGAATTGGTCCAATTTCTCTCTCAGAGGCTGATACGAGGATAGGAGTAATGTAAAGACATCATGTAAAACTTTAGCATGAAAGTATCAGACAGTTAAGAGACCGCTTACTGTAAAGAGGGCCGATTCAATATATCACGAGAAATCAAGTATTAGTTTTCTCAAGCGATGAGGAAACATAAATAGATGTGCGCGGAAAGAGACGCACAATTTACGAATCCTTAAGCCACTAATATAGCAGAAATTATGAAATGAGTGAACATGGGACAGCATATCACTTCTAGGCATGTTTAAAGCGCTTGACTAATTCCAGAAAGGGCACCACTTAAGATGAATCCTTACTGCAAACTAGTGAGCCACTCGCATTCTAGAACATGATACAAGAAGAAAGTTTGCATGAAAAAGGATGATATATTAACACACAAGAAAAGTTACATACTGTGATATGCCAAAGACTAGAATCCTCGATACAGTCATAACCCCTCCTCACTGAGACCCTACGGGCTCTGAAACTTCATACACAAATGTTACAAGATGAATACAGTAGTCTTCTCGCCTGCACAGCTTGCTCACAGAAATCTGGAACCTCTACAATGTCTTGTTTTTGGGTATTTATAGGGAAGACAGAAACTTCCCGAGGAGGAGGAAAACGAGGCACAATTAATGACTCCGTTTGAAAACCCCTGGCGGAGAACATTCGCGCCTTCTCTTATGAGTGACTGGCTATAAATGATGGTACTGAACAGCCTGTTCCAGAAATAAATGCTGGGAGATAAAATCTCCTTATATACAAGATGGGAGAAATAAAATATATACAATTAGTTGCCCGCGGCTGAAAGAAAATCTGCTGCCGTAAGAGATTTGGAACAATCTGGATTTAAGTACTGTACTCTCGGCTTCTAGGCTATGGTTGAATCCACGGATCTTTAATGCGGGGGCGGACGCATACGGGATTACGAGAGTTCCATCCACTGTCTTCTTTAATGGTGGTCATCCTCTCCACCAGCACCCTCGGCTCCTTCCTTTAATTGCCTCCGGTATAGTCTGTCCTTTGTTATGTTCTAGATTCTCGAGTGGAGCGGGAAGTTAAAGCGTAGCATGGCCAAATGAAAACACTGCAAAACCCGCAAATCATTAGAGAAAAACGACTCGGCGATATGGAGTGTGGTTACAACAGCGGCCATGAAGTCGGTAATACATTTTAGACGAGACATTTGAGAAGATGTAGGGTGACAGGAAACGCATGAACACAATGAAGAGGCGGAGAATGACGAGGCAGAAAACAATGGGGCGACGATGAATGAACGGGCTAAGGATTCATAAACCATGACACGTCATCAGGACACACGAATGGTGGAGGAAGAGTGCAACGTACACTTGTGAAACATGATGACACGGCCACAGGAGGTGGGACCCGAATCGACAATCGGAATCGGAAATCAGAGCGGGTAGAGCGGGAGTGGCACATCTTTTATGTTCCGATTGCGATTGAAAACAGGGCTGCGATCAACCCAAGACCGTTCGATCTTGGAACAAGATCAACGGCTGTGCTTGCATCGGAGGGAAATAAAGTGATGGAGACATGAGAACCGCCGATCGACCGCGCGCGGGCCCACCATAGATGTTAATTGCCGCACCGTCGATCTGAGCTAGATCGGATGGCCAATATCGCGTCCGATTGTTAAAACAGTAAGCCCCTTCTTGCTTTGAATTGCGGTTCTCGGACCTAGGTTATATGGAGGCCGAAGCGGGAGGGAGCTAAGATCTTAAAGGATCGGCCCGATTGTTTAAATTTTAATTTTAAACTATTGAGATGCAGGTTTTTAGGCGGAGATAATAGCGTCAAGCAGAGTCAAGGGGTTTTAGGCTATGGCAGGGATGAATATGTACAACATCGGCTCCACCTGGGGACGGCATGTTCGTCCTCGGACATGCCGAGAACATGCAGACCATCAATTATTTCATCTTATTTTGAATTCTCCTGCACTTTAACTTCAAGCACATATCAGCGTTCTTTTCCTTTATAAAAAGAAGAAATAAAAACAAAAGTAAATTATATACAGCATATACAGTATATACAACCAGGCGTTCCTAGCCAAGATCAGAATTGAAAATAAGGCTTGAGGAACTGGCCATTCACGGGCGCATCCAACAAATCACCCTGTAGATTTTCTAAAGTAAAGGTGTTTTTTCTCCCCAGCTCCACTATTTTGAATGGCCCAAACCATAATGGATCAAATTTAGCATGTTTGCCCTTTTCTGCTCTGCGAACATCCCATCTAAGAACCAGGTCGCCAACTTGAAAATTTCTATCCTTCGCGTGTTGATCGAAGACATTCTTCATTTTTTCCTGGTATTCTATTAGTCTCTGATCCACCTGGTTCCTTGTCTCCTCCAATTCTACCAGCTGATTAATTCTTCGGATCATGTTATCCGGTTCTTCTTGGTTCTCTTGCATGAAACGTGCTACTGGCAATGCTAATTGCAAAGGAAATACTGCAGCCCGCCCATACACCAGCTCATAAGGTGACTTTCCGGTGGCTCTTTTGCTGGTTACCCTATTTGCCCATAGGGCAAACTTTAATTTAGAATCCCAGTTCTTCTGATTTTCAGCTATTGTCTTCTTTAGGGCTCTCACCAGGGTTTTATTGGATGACTCTGCTAGACCGTTTCCCTGTGGATAATATGTTGTAGAATGAGTAAGGATGATGTTGTATCTTTGGCAGAATTTTATGAACTTGGCAAACTTGAAAGCCTGTGCATTGTCGGTTACAATTCTTGCAGGACAGCCAAACCTGGATATGATATTATCTTCTATAAAATTCATTATTACAGCATCTGTTGCATTTCTAGTAGGTATGGATTCCACCCATTTCGTAAAATAGTCTGTGGCTGTCAATATCCATTTATGTTGGCCACTTGATGGGGGATGTATCTCCCCTATAAAATCTAATCCCCATTTCTGAAATGGTTCATTTACATGAATAGGGATCAAGGGAAATGCCGCTAATTTCTGTCTTTCCGCAAACCTTTGGCATTTGTCACACGATCTGACCCAAGCAAAAGTATCTGAATACAATTTTGGCCAGTAAAAACCGGCCTTCAAGATTTTATGGGTTGTTGCCCTCCAGCTGTAGTGTCCTCCACATATCCCCTCCTGAAATTCCATCATTACATTTTGCACTTCATTTTCGGTAAGGCATAAAAGTAATATGCCAAGAGGGTCTCTCCAGTAGAGCTGTCCATTGGCAATCGCGTATTTCTGAGACTTCATCCTTACATCTCTGTATTTAGCCTTGTCACATCCTGGAGGGCAGCTAAGTGTTAATAGATATTCAACTATTTGCTTATACCAAGGACTAGTCAGATATTTCACATGTATTTTTTGTGTGGCCTTCTCTAGTCCATGTTGCTCTTCTTCTTTTTCTGATTCTTCATTTGCTATCACAGACAGATTAATTCCCAAAGCTTGATGATTTGATTCAGATAACATCTTGGCAAGTCCCTGTCCTTTGATCAGTTTGGTAGGCCTTATATCCAGATCATACTCCTGAATTTTTGCAATCCATCTTCCCCTCCTACCTTCACTATCCCCTTGTACTAGAATGTCTTTTACAGCTGCTGCAGGAACATAAGCAGTAATATGAGATTGCAAAATATAAACTCTAAAAGCTTTAAGGGACTTTACCAGGGCGTATGCCTGCTTCTCCAGTATATTATATTTCAATTCAGCATCGGATAGCACCTGACTGAAGAATGCTATTGGTTGTTCATATCCCTCTTCATTTTTCTGCAATAATACTCCAGCAATGGTATGAGGTGAAGCAAATGAGAATACCATAAATGGCTTACTATAATATGGTCCTGCTAATACAGGGGCTTCGGCAAATGCCTGTTTTATCCTTGTGAATGCGTTTCTAGACTCCTGAGACCATTTTACTTCGTTTTCCTTCTTCAGCATATTGGTAATGTGTCTAACTATCTCCGCATAGTTGGGGATAAATCTTCTCAAAAAATTTATTCGCCCCAAAAACACCTGTACTTCTTTCTTATTTCTTGGCAAAGGAATGCTGTTTATCACTTCAACTCTCTTAGGATCAATTTTTACACCATCCTTAGTCACGATATGTCCTAAGAGTTTTCCTTCGTCTAATGCAAACAAAGATTTTTGGGGGTTAAGAGAAAGGCCGTACCTTCTGCATTTTTCGAAAGTTCTTCTCAAATGTACAATATGCTCATCATCACTCTTTGAGAATACCGTGATATCATCAAGATATACCACCAAGAACTTGTCCTGTTCTCCAATAAAGGCTATGTCCATTGCCCTTTGAAAAGTAGCACCTGCATTAATCAATCCAAATGGCATCCTCGCATACATAAAAGTTCCCCATGGGGTGGTGAACGCAGTCTTCTTCTGGTCCTCTGGGAAAACAACTACCTGATTGTAGCCTGAAAATCCATCCATCATTGACATTCTGGATGCTCCCACCACTTTCTGCAGGATATGGTCCATTTTAGGCAGTGGGTAATTATCTTTGAGAGATGCTCTATTCAAATTTCTGAAGTCCACACACAGCCTTATTTCTCCATTCTTCTTTCTAACGGGAACAAGGTTCGCTATCCATTCTGAGTACCTTAGTGGCACGATTATCTTGGCTTTCAACAGCTTCTTGATTTCTTTTTCAATAGATGGAAGAAGCAAAGGATTTATTTGCCTGAGCTTCTGTTTGTATGGCTTTGCGTCTTCCTTCAACGGAATTTTATGCTGTATAATATTTACATCAAAAGTTTTTAGGTCCTCATAGGACCAAGCAAAAAAATCTTTGTAAGATTGAAACAGCTTCAAATACTTCTCTTTGTATCCTTCTGGGACCTTTTTGGACAGTTTAACAATTTTGGGATCAGTGGAAGTACCCAGATTCAAATCTTCTACTTGATTATCTTCTACCGTTTTATTTGGCTGCACGGGTATGTCATCTTTATTGAACAACTTCTCTAGTGGTACCAACCCTCTGGGTATGACATTACCCTTTAGCTGCAGCACTTTACTACCTGCTATTCTTTCTTCCCATTTATTTTCAGCAATATTTTCAACTCCTTCTTCTCCATTATCATCAATCTCCATATTGGAGAATTCTCCCACAGTTTCTATAAATCTTCTCATCTGTTCATCATCTTCAAATACCTGCCAATGCTTTATATTGTCTGGAATGGATGGTCTATAGCGTACCTCCACCTCATATCTTAGGAGTGGGTTCTGCGGAGGACGGAAAGTACTGGTAGCTACCGCAAGAGAATCTGCTATTCTGTTTTTCTCCCGGGGCATGAACTGTATGTTAAATGCTGAAAAGAAGTTTTCTATCATGTCCCATACTTCATTTCTATATGCCCTGAGCCGGGGGTGCTTAGTTTGACATTCATTTTTAATTTGCCTTACAACTAGCTCAGAGTCTCCAAACACTTTTAAACACTGGATGCCCATGTTCCTAGCTGTCTGCAGCCCCAGTAATAATGCCTCATACTCAGCCACATTGTTTGTAGCCTCATACTCCAATTTAAAAGACAGTGGCACCCATTTTCCTGCAGGGGAAATCAACAACACTCCTGCTCCATTGCCCTCCCTTGAATTAGCTCCATCAAACTGCAAAGTCCATATTCCTGACTCCTGCTCTTCTTTAGGCTGCTCAGCCTGAACCTGACCGAAAAGGGTCTCATGTGCGTAATCCTGATTTTCTTCCAACATAAAACATGAAAAGTCCCCTTCTTTGTTATAAATTGGGGAATTATCTGAGCAGTCAGCCCTGGTTACCGTTTTGACAAATCTGGTCTCCCTGTATAACCTCCTTTCTTGACCTCCGAAGACTGGGACAGTAGCATATGTTAGATCCAATTTGATTGACCCCCCAATCTTGGTACCCCAGGACCTTGACAACAGCATGCCAAAGCGGGCTGGGATATCAGCAACCACGATGTCCATGACCACACTCTTTGCTGGGATTTGAGCTAGATTGACCACTAGATCTTTAATCATTCCCAAGCATTTAACCCTTTTAGAATCAAATGAATATAGATCTTTATATGGTCTTGTAATTTGCAGCCCTAGTTGCTCCATGACAGACAAAGGCATAAGATTATGGGAAGCCCCAGAATCTAACATACAGTTGTGTAGCAGCAGATCATGGATGACTAGGGACACGTAAAAGGGGGGAGTAGAAGGGTCTATATCCTCGACATGTGGGCCAAAGACTACCATTGGTCTCTCTTCTTGCAGATTTAAACTATCAGGTGCGATGGGTAGTTCAGGAGGAAGAATGAAAGAGGTAACTTGAGACTGATATGCAGGCTGTTTTAATAATTCAGTCAGAGGAACAGGAATCTTAATCTTCTCAAGTTCTTTTTGCAAATTGAAAGCAGACGTGGACTTTTCTAGTGCTACTTCTTTGGACTCCCTATTTTCAACTGAAGACTTGACTTCTTTTGACACTGGCTCAGCATTAGGGAGGCCAACTGGTATAGAAGAGGAGGGAACTTGATCATTAGACTGCAAGGGGGTATCCAGAAGATTCTTACCTTTTTCTATACACCTTTTTGCTGCTGATTCCTTCTGAGCCGATGTTTCCTCTCGAGGCTGCTCTTCCTCTTGCTCCTGGATTCGGGTCCTCTTCCTTGAGGATCTAAGATCATATTTGACGTTGAATTGTGCTTCCATGAAATCAGCAAACTGCTTGCAGTAATGGTCAATCTCTGCTTCTTCGTCTTCTTCTTGTAGGGGGCACTCCATATCATCATTATTAGAGAAGGCCAGATTTGAGTCTTCAAGTCTATAAGCTGCATCTCTTACGGAGTCATCTGCTGGTCCCTCCAGGTACAAGGGATGGGGTACCTGGTCTTGCTGTTCTCTTGGCATTATCTGTAACGAGGGCTTTCTGTATTGAGGATTATATCCTCTGTTTTGAGCATTATAATAGTTCCTGGGAGCTGCATTCTTAGCTTCCAACTCTAGCTTGACCATTTTCTTTATCATCTTGCTTATCTCATCCATTTTGTCAGAGTCTTTATCTTGATTGGAGGTATAAACCTCTTCTTTACCTTTCCTTCTAGTATCTTGCTCAACTTTTCCCTTTGACTTACCAGTGGCGGCAAAATTTGCCTCCAATTCTAGAGCATCTGTTTGAGCATCATCCAGGGTGACAGGCATTCTTTCCCGCAGCGAGAAGCCAAAATCAGAGTCAAAAGCTGCTATGAAAACAACTTTGGCCGCGGCTTCATGTGGCTTCATTTCGGGAGGTAGGCTCAGGTATAACTTGTTAAATCTCTTGATGAACTCGGATACCCCTTCATTATGTTTCTTCTTCATGGTATTAAATTCAGTAAGGCACATTCCATAATCTTTCTTTTCCCCCCACTTCCTGAGAAAAGCAGTTTCCATTTGGTCCCAGGTGGTCACGGAATTATTTCCCAATGTCTTAAACCATTTTCTGGCTTCGCCTTCTAAAGACTGCACAAACAACCTCAAAACCACATCCAGGTGTTCAACATTCAAGTTCTCTGCGAAAGAGCAGAAGGTCTCGAGATGCTTCTGAGCATCAATGTCACTTTCACCATTAAACCTCGGTAGGATCTTCAGGTAATCTTGTGGCATGTCATGCAGTACTGGGGGTAGAGCCAGTGGAGCATATTTATTTAATAGAAAAGCAGGAACATTGGCCATTGGGGGAGGTGGGGGTTGCACAACAATTCGAGATACAGATGAAGGGAGAGAAGTAGGAGGAAGTGAAGTATGAATAACAATGGGAATATATTGCACAGAAGCTTGAGGTGTAGAAGGGAATAACTCATTGTTAACGGTAGCTACTTCTGTGACCTCTTTAATTTCTTCAGCCTCGAAAGTAGGGTGAGATCCCCCTTCAATCCAGGCGTTTCTTCTACGTGGAGTTTCTGAGGGAAACTCGGGTTTTTCTGTTCTAACTTCTTGAGAGGAAGAAGGCGGGCGGTCCTCAACAGAATATTCAGAATTTTCGGAACGAACCGACTTCTTCTTTTTCCAACCCTTTTTATGAATGATCTTCTCCGGGTCAGACACGGGTGTTTTCGGTGGTGAGGTATTCGACCTCAAATGAGGCCTCCGGGAAGCCAGAACTTCCAATAGAATTTATCAGATAAAGACCAGTGGAGTCGCCAAGGTGAGAAATCTACAACTCTTCACCTCTCTGTGCTCACCTGATTAGAGAGTGAATATAGGATGTCGAACCCAGGGAAACAGATATTCTTGAATTCGTTCCCCGGCAACGGCGCCAGAAAGATGTTGTGGATGATTTTGTCACCCTCCTAGAGACAGCCTAGAGTTACCATAGACCAGTGCCTAGGACATCTTAATATAGCAAGGAGTCCTTTATATTTTGGGTTGTCAGTCCAAGGGACTCACCTACTATCTCTTGTTCTAAACAAGGAAATTGAATTAGATTGAATTGGTCCAATTTCTCTCTCAGAGGCTGATACGAGGATAGGAGTAATGTAAAGACATCATGTAAAACTTTAGCATGAAAGTATCAGACAGTTAAGAGACCGCTTACTGTAAAGAGGGCCGATTCAATAATATATCACAGAAATCAAGTATTAGGATGTGCAAGCAGTGAGGAAACATAAGAATATATTACTGGCAGAAGGGCGCACCAATTTACGAATCCTTAAGCCACTAATATAGCAGAAATTATGAAAAGAGTGAACATGGAACAGCATATCACTTCTAGGCCTATTTAAAGCGCTTGACTAATTCCAGAAAGGGCACCACTTAAGATGAATCCTTACTGCAAACTAGTGAGCCACTCGAATTCTAGAACATGATACAAGAAGAAAGTTTGCATGAAAAAGATGATATATTAACACATAAGAAAAGTTGCATACTGTGATATACCAAAGACCAGAATCCTCAATATAGTCATAACTCCTCCTCACTGAGACCCTACGGGCTCTGAAACTTCATACATAAATGTTACAAGATGAATACAGTAGTCTTCTCGCTGCACAGCTTGCTCACAGAAATCTGGAACCCCTAAAATGTCTTGTTTTTGAGTATTTATAGAGAAGACAGAAACTTCTCGTGGAGGAGGAAAACGAGGCACAATTAATGACTCAGTTTGAAACCCAATGGCGGAAAACAATCGCGCCTTCTCTTATGAGTGACTGGCTATAAATGATGGTACTGAACAGCCTGTTCATGAAATAAATGCTGGGAGATAAAATCTCCTTATATACAAGATGGGAGAAATAAAATATATACAATTTGTTGCCCGCGGCTGAAAGGAAATCTGTTGTCGTAAGAGATTTGGAACAATCTGGATTTAAGTACTGTACTCTCGGCTTCCGGCTATGGATTTGAATCCCGGATCTTTAATGCAGGGTGGACACATCTGGAGAGTTCTGAGAGTTCACATCCATGTCTTCTTTAATGGTGGTCATCTCTCCCACCTACCCTCGGCTCCTTCCTTTAATTGCCGCCAGTATGATCTGTCCTTTGTTATGTTCTAGATTCTCAGTGGAGGCGGGAAGTTAAAGCGCCAACATGGCCAAATGAAAACCTGCAAAACCCGCAAATCATTAGAGAAAAACGACTCGGCGATATGGAGTGTGGTTACAACAGCGGCCATGAAGTCGGTAATACATTTTAGACGATACATTTGAGAAGATGTAGGGTGACAGGAAATGCATGAACACAATGAAGAGGCGGAGAATGACGAGGCAGAAAACAATGGGGCGACGATGAATGAACGGGCTAAGGATTCATAAACCATGACACGTCATCAGGACACACGAATGGTGGAGGAAGAGTGCAGCGTACACTTGTGAAACATGATGACACGGCCACAGGAGGTGGGACCCGAATCGACAATCGGAATCGGAAAGCAGAGCGGGTAGAGCGGGAGTGGCACATCTTTTATGTTCCGATTGCGATTGAAAACAGGGCTGCGATCAACCCAAGACCGTTCGATCTTGGAACAAGATCAACGGCTGTGCTTGCATCGGAGGGAAATAAAGTGATGGAGACATGAGAACCGTCGATCGACCGCGCGCGGGCCCACCATAGATGTTAATTGCCGCACCGTCGATATGAGCTAGATCGGATGGCCAATATCGCGTCCGATTGTTAAAACAGTAAGCCCCTTCTTGCTTTGAATTGCGGTTCTCTGACCTGGGTTATATGGAGGCCGAAGCGGGAGGGAGCTAAGATCTTAAAGGATCGGCCCGATTGTTTAAATTTGAATTTTAAACTATTGAGATGCAGGTTTTTAGGCGGAGATAATAGCGTCAAGCAGAGTCAAGGGGTTTTAGGCTACGGCAGGGATGAATATGTACAACAGGGGGCATTTTCATCAATTTCCTCATCCTGTTGCTCTAATAATTAATTCCAATCAAAAGGGATACAAATTGCAATCTCCTAAGCTTCTTGCCAACTAAAAATATCCCACCAATCAAATCCTTCCTAGCAATCATATTTAACATCATAGGAGATATCTATCAAGATTCAACAAACTTGGTTCAAATGGAGCAAAAATACTCAATTATTGAGTTTAAACCAAAGTAGGACAAATCTCATATCTTGCAGCTAAGTAGCACGAAATGTGGAAATGAACTGAGATAAGCTGGGGGTGGTGGAGAATCCCTTCTTTGCTAAGAAGGGAGTGTTGATGTGAGTAGCATCAAAGGTTCTTCTACAATTGCTTGGTGTCTTAGCATGTGAAAGACATATTTGCCTCTTCAAGTGATTTATGTCTTCTTTCCTAAGTTTGACTTAGGAAAAATCCAATAATTAAAGTCAATTAATGTTTGTGGACTATTGGGTTATTTTCTAAGGATAAATAATTTAATTATTTAAGTAACTTAAAAATAATCTCAACTGTTGATCTACAAAATGTTTCTAGAAGGAATCTTCAAGATGTTTCTAGAAGGAAGATTCAAGATGTTTCTAGAGGGGAGATTGGGGTTAGAGATTTGGAATCAATGAAGATTTTAAATGGAGGCTAGCGATGGAGGTGAAGACACAATGAAGAGCACAAGAGTGCGAGCGAGTCATCACAAGAGACAATGATTCTCTCTGCGGTGTGAGTGGCTTGGTGTGTTAGTTTTTGGTGGCACCGGACAGGGGTTCTAGTCTCTATGGTGTTTATGAGACTAAGGAACACATTTTCTCCAATACATAGAAAAGGTTTCACAAGAAAATGCCTGAATTAGATTAATTAGCCAATTATTAAATATTTTCTTAAGCCTTGGGAAAACTGGTGAATTGAATCAAATTAATTGAGGTAAATCAATTTTGCTCTAGAAACTTCAGAAAAGTCACTTGATGAGGTCAAGATGATCTTAGTCATCAATTGAGATTAGATCATGGTAGTTGGTTGCTAAAAGAAAGATTATAAGAGAAAATCGATGGGGCTTTGTAGAACACACGGAGACACTTAGAGATAGAAATTTGCAGTGATAGCAAGGGTGCAGAGGGAGACACCAACACCGGGGTTTCAAGTTTCAACACAAATAAACCAAATGATTCATTTGCAACAAACTAGGGAGGAAGTGTTTCAAAATACTTCTAAGCTTCAAGAAAGAATCAAGAAAGTTTATGACCAGAAAACAAAGGCGGATGACTTCAATATGTGTGATGTGGTACTCCATTGGGATGCTGAAAATGAAGATAAAGGAAGCCACGGTAAGTTCAAGAATTTGTGGAAGGAACCATAAAGAATTTCACCTTCAAGAGGGAAGCATGCTTACTTGTTGGAGGAAATGAATGGACAAGACTATGGAGGAGGACCAGTCAATGGTAGGCTTCTCAAGCACTGCCTCTTTTTATCAAATTTCTGAAGTTTCTCAACATCATTGTACATATCATTTTACTTTTTTGCCAAAGTATGAATGAGTTAATCATCAAAGCTTGACACCTAAGGTGAAGGCCATAAGGTTTCCTTGATTGGATGTTGATTTGTAAGTACAGTAAGTTTTTGTTTCAGTCAAAGTCAATTCAGTTTTTCAGTCAATTTTCAGTTTTGAGTTTGGTATTTTGATTTTTTACTCCATGCCCAATGGATAAGGCTACTTGTTCTACAGTGTTCTTGATACCTCCAAGGAGATGCCATCCCTAGCTGGAGCCAATGTTAGTAACTACCAGTTCTTCCAGTCACCTGTGATCAAATATGCTCTTACAAGGTTTTGTTAGGGTCTTAAGTCAAATTTTTATGGTTTTAGTAGGTCTTCAAATAAAAATTTAGTCATTGACTAGTGTGTCTAGGTATGTTACTACTCCTTTCAAAAAAAATCATGCGTTGGTCATTTCCATCATTTAGTTGAAAGAGTCACCATGGAAATTTCTCTGTTATCATCTTAGTCACACCACCATGGTCATCATTTAGCTCATTTCATGAACTGTCACCATTAGGTCTTAGGGTTAAAATCATAAAAAATCTGCCATTTCACCAATAAATCTGGCATTGAAGGAGTAGTAATATGGAAAATGCTCAATAAAATCATTTAAAGTGAAATTTCATTTCAAATATGATGTAATATTTTTCTTAATGTTCCAAAGTTGCAGTTTTAAATCAAAATGTAAAAAAAAAACATGGTGGGGCCACTACACCACTATGAAGAGAATTTTATTTCCAAAAGCTACAAAGGAACATACAAGAATTTATTTCACTCATTATATTGGCATTAAGCACTACTCACCAACAAAGACTATCTTAGCACAACAAGCATCGAAGGACACTCTCAAAAGGTGATTGGCACCCTCTCTAGACAACTACGTTGCGTTTTCAGCCAGCCACACTATGTTTTTGACCCTTCACTACGTTTTCACTTCTAGAGGCAATAAAATCATCCTCATGGGTTTTCAGTGGCAGTTGAAGGTTCCATCACCCTATTTACAAGTAATTTGAAGCTCTTGCCACCTCTTATAAACCTTTATTTCATAGTTTCAGTGGTGAAACCCTCCCACAGTCCCCACACTACATTTTTGGTGGGTGAGCTCCATAGTTTGAGTTTCAAGCAAAAATACCTAATTCAATACATATTATACCCTTCCCCACACCCAAATAAATTTCCCACAGCCCTCTCACCCTCATTTCCCTAACCCCTACACCTAACCCTAGCTCCTACGCTGCGTTTTTTGGTAGTTTTAGGGTTAGGATTGTACTTTAATTTCCTACACTAATCCCTACACTCTTTTTTCCATTCTCCACCTCCCTAAGCTTCCTAATACACCTATCTACCTCCCAAAATTTTCCTACCCACATACCTTCTCCCTAATCCCTTAATCCCCTCATCTACTTCCCCTTTATTTCACTAGGGTTTTGCTTTGCAATTGTAAACAATGGAGGGAGGAAATAAACCATACAACAAAGGAGGACAAGTGTCAAGGTTTGAGCCACTTAACACAAAGGAGTTGATGTCTTCGCCATTGGCCAAATAGTGTTTTCAAAAGGTAGGATGTTTACGGTTTTGTGAGCAAATCCAACACGTGGGATATCATGCCAAGTTAACACGCTTGTTTTCCACAAACCTTAGGAGAGATAAGGTCGCCATTGCAGGAGTGAGTTTTACAATTTCAACTGAGGTCATAGCCACAACTACAAGGATACAAAACAATGGAGAAAATTGGTTCAAGAACTCAGACTTGGATGTTCAAAATGATAGAGCTTTCATTAAAATTCATTATAAAGATGTCATCAAGAAAAAAAATCCCATTCGACAGTTGCTTAACAATTTTTCTCCATTGATGAAGGCCATGATGAGGTATTTCACATGTGAGGGTATATTCTCAAAGTTGTACAAATATCATGTCATATTGTTGATGCATTTCACATGTGTAAAAACTCTCAACCTACCCTACTATCTCTACAAAATCTTGGCTAAAATGGCAGAGAAAGTGAAGTATAAAGAGAGTGATCACCAAGCTAGTATTTTCCATCATGGCCTCATCAAAATCATTGTCTTACACTAGCTTACACAAATGAAGATCTCTTGGTAGGCATTCATTCAATCCATTGTCTTTTTTCCCCCTGCTAGTCAGCCTACTAGCCAAAGTACACCATCAACACCATCCAAGCCAAGGGAGGTTGGATCATCTAGCAGAATTTCAGTCAAGAGGACACCTAGGGCTGAGGTGACTCAAATATATCAAAGAGGAAAGAGGCTTGTGTTTGCTCCAAACATTTTTGAAAGGGCTAAGCCTACATCAGCTGAAGATGGATCATCATCACACCATGAAGCACCTTTGCAAGATGAGGAGCCATTCCATCTTGACACTAACATGGAAGACTTGGAGGTGAATGAATAGAAAGAGACATCAAAACATATCATCATGGAGAAGGATGTTGAGATCAGAGAACTTAAAGAGAGCTTGTCAAGGGCTAACATTTTGGTTTCATCCTTGCAACAACAAAATATGCAATTAAAGGTAAATCAACCACTCTTAAATAAGCCTAAGGTTGTTTTGATCAAATAAGTTGTAAAGGGTAAAGTAGTCGTTGATATTGAGGATTCAGGTGATCAGGAAGAGCAGGTAAGAAGAAAGAGACCAACGAAAAGAGGCCTAAAGAGGTCACTTCAACAACAGAAAGAAGCATCTCCACCTAGAACTCAAATGATAGTTGATGAGGTCATATTGGTAGAAATTGAAAAAGACAAGGTAGGATGACTTGATAGAGTGAATTGCCACATGGAAATGCTTCTTAAGAAATCAAATAGGAACAGCAACCTACAAATACACATTCCCATGCATTACTACACAAGAAATCATGTGTCTCAAGTAATAATCAATCAGTTGAAGAAAAGGTTGAAAGAAACCCTAATGAGGTAAAAAGAGAAGGATATGCTTGATTTGTTAGCTGATGCCTCTCTCATGGCCTAATTGATCTTTTTTTTTCACTTCAAGGAGAAATTTTGGAATAATTTTGAAAAAATTTGGAAAAAATTTCACAAATTTAGAATTTTTTAGGCATTTTGGCAATTTTACACAGTTTTTGGTCCAAAAGGGTAGCGAGCCTCACACTGCGTTTTTTAATTGGGCATCCAAATGATAAAATTTTTGCATTTCTGGATTGCTTTTGACCTATACATCAACTTAAGCTATTGGGAGATCCATGTCAGCACATTCTAGTAGGTGAAAAGGTCAAAAAACTACCAAAAAATCACCTTTATGCATGTTTTTTCAAAGGCATGTTGCGCTTTTGGAGTAGTTATGGGAGAATTGGGTTTTAGAGGTTTTAGAGAAATCATTTTTAGTGTTTGATGGTTCTATGGTGTAGTAGATAGGAAAATATTTCTCTAGCATATTTTAGATCCGGATTTGGAGCATGGGAACTCCTCCAAAAGCCTCTTACACCTGGCACACTGCATTTTCTCCTCGCATGTTGTGCTTTCCTGTCAATTCGCTGCGCATTTGCCTTGAAGCCTATTTTATCAGTTTTTTCATTCAAACTCAGTTTCGCTTGATGTAATTACTCATTTATGATGTTCTCATGATGTAATCAATGGTAAATATGCTTGTTAAAGTTAAAATTAGGTAGATTCATGCTTATAAATGCTTTTCAAGGTCAAATGTATCAATTTTTCTATTTTGAGGAGAGTTTGTTAACCTCCCTAGTCATTAGGTTTTGTTGAGGAATTCATGTAAAATGTTCCTACACTCTAGGATTCGACCCCTGAGAGAGGGGAAATGGTTTTTTGGTCTATGTGTATGGATTTTTCAGTGATTTTGATGGTTGGACATCAGAGGGTGGAACTCTTGTAGCTTGTACTTCATCTTTTTATACAGGAAATCAAAGGACCAGTTGCAACTATTATTCAGGAATTCTCGTGTTGTGAGTTTGCGATATTGTATTTTCTCTGTTGTAATTTTATATGAATGGTATACATGTCTCATTTCCATATTTTCATTCTTCAGTGATTTTCCTAAGAGGTTTATAATCAGAATTCTTTCATGAAAGCTCAGTTTTGTTGGGAATGTCATTTTATGTAATCTTCCTTCTTATTTAATGAATTCATGGTGCACATGCTCTTTAAGATCTTCTTTATCTTTCAAACCCTATGCTACAAACTCCTAATCCCATCACAAAAACATAGCTATCTTGCTCCTCCATATCTCTTGCAGATGTGACCTTTGATACTTTGACCTAGTTACCTAATTTTCATCCTCGATCCAGCGGAAAAATCCTAAATCTTTCAAAACCCTAGAGTTGAGTTATCTAGCCTAAAATCCACTCTTGCAACAGTCAAATGCTTGGTTGTGTTTTTCATAGAGAGATCCCTCTCTGGTTTGGTAGGGATAGCTACCAAACTAAAAGCTTGGTTTAAGGTTACCTCCGCTGATATCCTTTCAGCCTTGGGACATTGTGGAGGCTAACATGTACTAACTACACACCCCAATACTAGACCCTCCACTAGTTCCTCCAACAATTGGAACTAGTTTAACTGACCATAACTCAATTTAACTGAATTAAATTGCTACAACTGAAATTAACTCAACCTAGGCTCCTAAAAAATAGGAACCCATTTTACACAACTAAAATTCATGCCCCTAACTCGAATTCGCTGAGCTAGAATCGTATTTTTTAGGAATCAACTCAAGTAGACTGAACCTCAACTCATTAACTCGAATTGAGTGTTCTTAATTGAGTGACAAGAGCCATGTCAGCTTAGTTAACTCATCAAAGTTGTTTGTTGATGTGGAATTTCGAATTTCCTCAATTTTAATTAAGGCAAAATCAAAATTGAGACTTTCTTGCTACATTTTCAACAAGTGGGGCCTACAAACTAACCACATATCGACATCCTACAGGGCCTGCAAGTCACTCAGAGGTTGAACAACCACCCCAGGTGACCAAATCCTGAGTTGGGGCTCTTTTCACTGCCCTAAGGCCACAACCACATCCATTCCAAGGCCTGGGTGTGGTTATAGGCCTCCAATTGCATGCACAACACTGCCTACATGCAGTTATAGCCCAAAATATCTAGTTCAAAGGGTGTGGTCCCGAGATCTGAGCAACCTTGCTAAGCCAACCTCCAAACCACTGCCTAGAATTGCATGTAACTTCTCAGAATGATAAATGACATAATGACAAATATTTTCATACAAAACTTGAACAAGAACTGACCCAATACTTGCCTAGTCCATAGCATACATTTCGTCAAACACATGACAAACATGTAAGCTATAGGTCATGAATTCATATATGATCATATTAGCTTGAGATTCATCTAATAATCATCAAGAAGGCCCTATTCCCTCTCCACATAGTTTCAACAACACTTATTAGTCCATACATTCATCAACCAATCAATAACTAAACAATTCATGACAAGAGCCATAGATGATACACATCATATAGCCAACATATAACTAGAAAATAGCCGTCATAGAAACCATGGAAACTCGGCCATAATATCACCAACATAATCACTACAAATATGCAGGAATCACAATAGAAGAATGACTTTTATTAATATATGAAAATACCAACCAAGTTAGGGACTTCCACGTATCACCTGACCATAGATTGGGTTGAACCAAATATCTCTTTCAACCAATCATCCCTGCACCATATTCCAAGCATGAATGTAGTATCTCATGGAATAAACCAAGACAAAACCAATCAGAGCTTCTAAAGGCCAAACCACCTCAACCCTCAACCACAGTGATTCCACCTCTACGGTTGGGCATCACTAACACCAACCAAATCAGTCTGTACCCAAGTTGTCTAAGGCTCCAGAAACTAGTAACTCAACCCACAACCTTTTAGGGTTCGAGAGTGTTTGTCCAACCTGGATCTAGGGACTAGTAACTCAACCTACCAAGGTCTCCAAAGCGTTTGTTCCAGCCTAGGCTCCAGGACTAGTAACTCAACCCAAGTTGTTCCAGGGCTTCCAGAGCATTCGTTCCAACCCACAGGAACCTGAGCACCAATCAGAATATATATATATATATATATATATATATACACAATTAACAATAAAAATAAATAAATAAAATTAAAAATAATAATAATAATAATAATAAATGAATAAATAGTGGAAAAAACCAGAACACAGTGACTATCCAGGAAATGGAAAGGCATGGTTATAACCACTATCAATCCAGGAAAATCTTCATGCCAATGACAACACATTACCAAAAAATCGCATGCATATACCATGCATCCATAAATCAACAAGGAAATCATGCATGTATCTTGTTATCTGCAAAGCAATCCAGTTGTATTTGTTGAAGCAATTGTTCCCTTGCACTTTATTGCTTTTCTTTGCCTTTTTTCTCCAAATCAAATGTATGCCAAAGTGCTCCAAGAATACTCTATGTGTGCAAGAGTATGTGAGAATGAGAGAATGGAAGAGAGCTCAACCTAAAACTATCAAAAGGCTAGCAATTGATCCTCATAACCTTTTTTTATCATTGAGGCCTCTATTTTCTTCATTTTCCTTCAATTTCCATCTCATGCAAATATGGGTCACTTCACCTTCCTTTTCTCCTATTTTCCTTTATTTCATAAATAAAATGTTGATTATTGCCACTTTGTCTTTGCAAATGTCTTTGCCAATTTGGGTAGCCATAAATTAATCACCCCATCACTATATTTTTCCCAACATTCAGCTTGTAATATATGTCCCATGACCTTGTTATTATTTTATTTACATAGAAAATCAACGAGGGGTTGTTGCAAATATTATAAACAAAGCTACATTGGAGTTATCTTCCTTCATACAATTTAAATTCACATGTGCAATCAAATTTTGGTGTGTAGGTTCCCCTCACTATTTTTTTTTTAGCCATATTTGACATTATTATTTTAAGTTACTTCCATAGTTGTAATAGTGGTATTTTGAATATAAGAAAACTACATTTCTTCCACATAAGTTTTCATGTCAATGAAATTTTGTTACACTAGGGACTTTGCTTTCTAGACTTTTATTATTTTTAAAAGACATTCGATCTTTCTCGGTCGTATTTCTTTGGTTAATACTCTCTAGATAATTTATTTCTTTAGTAGTTTCTAATATGGATATTTTTTATCTTGTAGTACACTATTTTTTTATCCAAACTATTAATTCACATCACTCTCCTCCTCATAGGCAAGAAAGTTGTTTTGTAAAGGTGGGTAGATTTTGCATGTTTCTACAATTCCAATGGATCTAGCTTGGCGGCCATTATTTCCCAGGCCATAGGTTATTTAATGTTGGTTGATAGTATATGCCCACCATTAGATTTAAACAAATTTAAATCTAACAGTGGGCATATACTGCCCACCAGCATTAAATAACCTATGGCCTCGAAAATATGTGTTTCCATCTAGCTTTAGCCCTCTATATGATCATTATAACTCATGAAATTATTCTTATAACTAGAGTGTTGCTTAATCTCTTATAGAGACTTTTATAATATTGAATTGATTTAATTTTTTCACAATTCTTTTGCTTGATGAGCCAATATTATAACCACGAGCCTTGATAATTGGATCAACTTCATATCCATAAATGTTTAGTGTCTACATTCAAGAGAATTTCAGTTCAAATGTAGAATTAATAGAATGAAATTGTGAGTAACTTTGATTTCTCCAATGGTCAAATTACATAGTCAAAATTCTCATTGAAAAGTTTTTTAGGAAAACTAGTGAAGTACTAGACCTAGACTACGCATTCAATACATCCTAAACAATAGATAGAAAATATTACTGCTAACTCAGATATTGAACCTCATTCATATGTGTTACATATTAACTTGAGATATTCAAGTATTGAAAATATATTAATCAATCCTAAACATGAAATGAGATCAATTACAACTTAGATATCAACCTCAAGTGGAGTCTTTAATGATGACCTTAAGGACCATGTTGATGACCTATAGGATCAATCCATATAAAAATATTTTGAATCATTGTCCTTGCATAAATCTAATTAGTTATCATGTAAGTTTGGTGCTTCATTTGAACATTTTCTTTTCACAGTTCAAGTATTCATCATGGACTTTTGTTATTTCAATGGTAGTTTAATTTAGTTATGAATCGCATTCTTTTTACCAAATAAATCACCAAATTCATGTTACAGCAACATTACCATTACTTGAGCTCTTAATCTTATCGTTTCATATAAATGTGATTATCATAAAAGTGGGTCATTTGTGAAATAAAGCATGCAATTTTTTCAGCAATATGAAATTGCCTGTGTCAGCTGTTTTGCATAATATTAGTTCGTAAATGCTGTAATAATGAGGGGTTTAATGCATATTTTTATCCTTTGTTTAGGATACACGAAGGAGAGAAGCAGCATTTTGGTTATAGGGCTGAGTGTCCATACTGCGCCTGTAGAGATGTGTGAAAAGCTGGCTATACCTGAAGCAGAATGGCCACGTGCAATTGGGGAACTTTGTAGCTTAAATCATATTGAAGAGGCAGCAGTTCTTAGCACTTGCAATAGGATGGAAATTTATGTTGTCGCTTTGTATTTTATTTAGATTTATTTATTGTATTATAGATGGAAAACTCTCTGGTTCAATTCCAACCAGTTTTGGTGCACTGAAGCTTAGTTTTCTTGATATTTTAAATAACGAGTTAAGTGGGCCTGTTCCACATTCACTCATTAATAAGGATCGCTTACTGATAGTTCACATGCAAGGAGTGCAATTAGATTATTGATTTTAGTTTTGCCTAAACAAAAAGTCAAGGGATAGATGCTTACAGATGGATATAATTACTTGAACATGATGATTTAGAAAGCTCTGGATTGAAGTCAGTTGCAGCTGGATTCAGTGGTGTATTCATGTAGAGAAATATTTAAATATCGTGCTGATCTCTTCATAGAATTTGTGGAAATTCGAAGGCTCTTATCCAAAAGAGTTTGTTTACTGGATTGGCGATTACCAGTTCATTCATGCTCTAGACAAATTGGGTGAATATATTATTGTTGCTTCCAGGGCCTCTTGCTGAAAGTTAAATATGAGAATATCAGAATACCATGACATATCGGGCACCTCTATTATTATCATTTGTACGTGCTTCAAAATGGTATATTTGTTCAGGTGCTATCCCTTGGGAAATAGCCTGGATACTTATTCTGTTATTCCTACCGCAGCTCAATGCATATTGAAAATTTCAAAATGGCAGTTATGATATGCCAAATATTTTAATAATTGATTGCTATCTAACAATGCTTGTTCAAATTCTGCATAAGGTGCTCAAGTGCCAACTTTTAATTACCATATAATTTTAAAATTTTGATTGGTTTAAAATGCATGCCATATCCTCTATAAACCTATAAAGGCATCGTTGTTCATGTATATATTACCAAGCTTGCGAGCAGAACAAACACACTAATTTTTCTGTTTCCAGTCAATCATCCATTGGTATATTCCTGGAATAAGGAGGAACTAGGCTTGGAAATTAAGTGTTTTACTCACCTCGGCTTAGTGTTGTAACCATTAGGCTTGTGACAAACCCTTTTGTGTTAGGGGATATTTGCCTAAGTTGTAAACTTGGGGTGTGATATAGAGGAATGAAAGTAACAGCAGGACAGCCTTTAGGTGCTGCCAACGTTATTTGTTGCCAAGATTGCCACACGAGTGAAAAACCAATTTTTATTTTTATTTATTTTTAATTTTTAGGGTAGAATCCATCCTTTGTATTCCTGTAGTAAGGAGAAATATGGCTAGCCGATCAAACTTAGCATTTGGCTCACCTTAGCTTAGTGTTGTAGCCATTAGGCTTGTAATAATCCTTTTAGTGTTAAGAGGATGAATGCTATTTGCATAAGCTCTACACATAGAATGTGAATTAGAGGAATAAAACTAACAGCAGGAGTCAGGACAGGCTGTAGGTGCAATTAACTGATATAACTTACGATCCTTATTCTATATGTCAGCACATCCATATAAGAATTGGCTGACGGGATGAATAATGCTCATCAATTATAGTAGAGAGTGCTGGTGCAAGAAACTCAAAAATGATGCAATTATTGAGCATGTATGTCAGGTTTTAGCATAATCCTATACAGAACTTGAAAATAAAATATGAGCAACGCTCATTGGTTTTGGTGGAAAGTGCACATGAAAAAAGATAATAACAAGACAAGTGCCTTTATGCCCCACGAGTCAGAACTTAGAATACCATTAAGTGTACTTGAATAACAATGCAACTATTTTGGTTTTCTTTTCAAATATAAACATGTAGGGTGGAGCTGCACTGCACAGTGCAAAGAACATATATTCTTTTCCTTTGCTTAAAAATGTAACTCTGATAGTATATATTTTGTCAAAATGGCTCGGTATTTGCATTCAGCCTTGTTTCTTTGAAATTTGTATTATATATAAATTTAGTAGGTATTGAGAATGGATTTTTGTCAAAGTAAGCCAAAACTTGCATTCAACCTCGTTCCTTTAAATTTATGACACAGAGATGAGCAAACAATGAGAATGAAACCGTAAACAGCGTATCATTTTCTTCCTGTACAGGACCTCATATACTCCAGGATTGATATTTTAGATCCAGTCCTCTTAATAAAAGGTTGATCAGGATCTTACAAGGTTGATCGGTATAGTTAGGAGTAGCCCAGTAAGTAAGGCCACAGCAAGACCGACTGTGGAGTCTGAACCAATGCCATGTTGATGATTTCTTGTGCTTACTTTCTTTTTGGCGGAAACGCAAAATTCAGCCTTGCAATCCCTTTTTTAATGAAAGAAACTGAAATCCAGTGCAATGACCTTTTTTTTTTCCCTGAATCTTTAATATTCAGTCTAGGAAACATAGCTAGGAGACTTGTTTCCTATTATGTACCTGTTCCCATTCCCATCCTGAGATTTAATATTCAATCTTGCTATGTTATCCGAAACATGACTAGGGAAGCTGTTTCCTGTTATGTCTCTGTTCTCATTCCCCTCATGAGATTTAATTTTCAATCTTGCTATGTTACTCGATACATGACTAGGAGACCTGTTCCCTATTATGTCCCTGTTCCCATTCCCATCTTGCAACTTGATATTACATGACTGCATTACTAATCAATTTTATATGCATAATATATGATGGGAGTGAGAGCGGGAATCAGATATTGTTATCCCCTGAAACCCTTTTTCTCATTCCATTTCAACTTTCCATTTTGTTTATCAAAAACATGGCTAGGAGACCTGTTTCTCATTCTGCCCCTGTTCCCATTCCTTTCTTCCGACTTGACACTACATTCTACATTAATAATCTATTTTATATGCTAGGAGTGGGGCAGGGATCAGGTTTTGTTATCCCCTGAAACCCTTTAGTTCCATTTCAATTTCCCATTCTGTTTACCATTTCCCGTTTCTGGGCACATAGCAGTCTACTAATCTTTTTGTATGAAACAATGAAATTGTGTCTTCTGACCCGTTTTTTGGTGAAAGCCTCTTCTAACCTATTTTAAATGAAATTCTAAGGTTCAGTTTGTAACCCTACTTCTTCCAGTTTGATTTATTTATGGAACTCTGTGATGGCCTGCAATATTTCTTTGGATCAAGTCCAAACTTTGAAATTTGTAGCCCTTCTTGTTAATATGTTATAGATCTCTGATGCCAATGAGCCTTATATATTCAGGGCAAAGAAACCTCAGAGTCGCATAATGGAAGACAGTGCCCTTTCTTTGAAGAGCTGGATGCGATATTTAAGGAACGAGAGAGAAATATGGACAGATTGCTATTAGAGTCAAAGGCTGGGATGAAACCCAAAGAAAAAGTGAAGAGATTCAAACGCTTGTTGGGGGAAAAATCTTCGGATGATTATTCAGAAGACGAGGAAGAGGAAGACGATAAAGATGATAGTGAAGATGAGAAGATTATTGAGAGAAAGAAAAGTAAGGCCGATAAAGAAATACAGAGAGTTATGGCTGATAAATACCGTGCAAATAGTATGCAGGAGGTGCTTGAAGATTTTTTTCACCAGTAGCAGAGGTTTGAGGAGCAATGGAGGGAGGCAATAGAGGGAAGGGAGGAAGAGAGGAGATTAAGGGAACGAGAATGGAACTATTTTCGAGAATCCGTTTCTAACAATTACATATATGATTGGCCTGGTTTCTTTAGCAGGGAAGATTCGAGCAAGAAACCCAATGCATCTAATGCAAGGAATCAGAAGTTGAGATTCGGGATCACCTTCGTGTGTAATCCTGAGAAGCTGGTCAACCAGTGCCTTGGCAGCAACAGAGTTGGTTTTGAAAGCAGATCTTCTGAAATCGGTGTTGTGTTCTGCTACAGCAGAAATCTCCATTACTGCCATGGCTGAATTATACTTAACTTCATCTTTGCCCTTTTCTAAGAGCATTGCAAAACAAAGCAAAGCCTTGGACTCCGTTATACTTTTACAAGTATTTATGTTCTTCTTTGCAAGTTTCCAGAGAGCCCTAGCAGCTTCTGCTTTCATTGAGGCCTTAATGATTGGATCCTCAGCTTCCTTGCCTTTCAGACTGAGGCCTGATAATGAGGGCGTTCCAAGATCTTTGTTGGCATTTTTCGTATGAATATGAGTCGAAGGCTAAAATGCCCAACCAGTGACGTAATGATGCCGCCCTGGGCAAAAAGTTCCTGTCATTCAGGGTCACTAGAGAGCAATGAGACATAGCCCAAGCAACCATGGTCTGGACGTACATGGAAGCGTCGTCCTTCAAGACCTTGGCAAAAACAGAGCAGACACCCTCTTGAATCATGTGGCTAACGTGTTGAGGATCCTTACCCAGTTCGCCCAGGGCTTTTGCGGAGACTTCCCGCGCTTCTACTGTGATTGTTTCTTTGATGATGACCTTCAGCAAGGGCCCGATTCCCCCTCCTTCCACAATCAATCAATGAGGAACCGGCTTGGAAGCTGAGGTATCGTTGGTCTGGGCGAAGTCGGATGGTAGTAACGGAACGGTGCTCGATGGAACCTTAAGCGAAAGCCGGGCGAAACCTGAGCGTAAAGGAGTTGAACGGAACCTGGCGCGTCGAGGAAGAAGCGGAACCGTGACCGAAGTGAACAGTAAAGGCGGTTTCCGGTATTGATCGCACCACTTTTGTGGAACGAGCGGTATTCGAGAAATGGGAGCGATTCCATAGAGCGGCCGACACGTGGCATGAAGCGCGACTCCAAAACCACTATCATTGCGCATTATCGTTCGTGCAAGTAGCTCGTGCGATACCCGTCGGATCCGATTTGTGTAAAACCCAAGCGAGGGAGATAAGCCGAGGTATTGGAGTTCATGCCGGAAGGTCAACGGCATTAAAATTTCAATAATATTGTAAGAAAAAAAAAAAAATCAAGCTGTTTAGAATACGGGATTATTTTTATTCACGAAGTCATGGTTTCAAAGTTTCGGAGTTACTGTCACAAGTCGCAACTTCAAATAATAATGTGTAGCATATTTCTTGATCATTGAGCTTTTGAGGCATTATGACGGGTGAAACATCAGAATTTTAGGTCAGGATGTTTATGTGGCCATGGGCAAGGTTACGAATACAATTATTTATTCACAGCAAGTTCACTACTTTTGGTCTTTAATGGACCTATGGGATTAATAAAATAAATAAAAACGAAATTATAATTTGATGTTTTTGAGTTGGCATATTTAAAATGTTCGAAGGATTTTTTTGTTTGTTTTGTTCATCTTCTGGTTCATCTCCCACACCCTCGACACCATCACCATCGTCGACACCTGATACCCTCGAATGCCTAATAATTGCCACTTCCTCGTCTTCATCTTCATCAGCTTCATCTTGCTCTGCCCCCTCACGTTCGTCCTCATAAACTTCATCTTCCTCTGCTCCGTCGTCTGCATCTTCATCTGCGTCAGCTTCATCTTCCCCTGCCCCATCTTCGACTGATTTTG
Source organism: Pinus albicaulis (assembly GCA_034641835.2). NCBI lineage: Eukaryota > Viridiplantae > Streptophyta > Pinopsida > Pinales > Pinaceae > Pinus > Pinus albicaulis. The sequence goes on from CM076578.1 coordinate 1,896,339,348, forward strand.
GATCTGATCTCCGCCCTGCTTTCGCCTTCTCCCTTGCGGCATTAAACCCATCATCTTTCTGCCCATCCCAACCTTTGGGCAAACCCAATAACTCGTCCTCAACATCAAAATCGGGCTTCTCCAAGTAATCCACATCATGCCCCTGAAACTCCTCATCCGGATCTTTGGCCACATAGTACTCATCCCCAAATGCCTCCCTCATCTTCCGATCATATTCCGCGGGATCGAAATCGTCCTCGAGATCCTCCTCGTCCACAACACTCCCCTGATCACCGACGACCCCAGCCACAGCCTTAATCTTCTCAAGCTTCTCCAAAATCTCCTTCTTCTTAACATTATTCAAATGCTTCAACTCCTCCTTCCTCTCAAACTCAACCAAAGCCAGCCTCTCCTGCTTATTCTTCCTCTGAAGCTGCCTCGCATTTGACTTCTTCCTCACAGAACCCTCAGCAAACCTTGGATGACCCAACACCTGATCCCCACCACCCTCCTCGAACCTAAAATTATACTCCGCCTAGTACCTCTCCTGCTCCTCCAACTCTTCCTCGTCCTCAGAAACCCCAACATCCCCATAATCAAAACCCTTGTTTTCCCTTTCAATCCATCCCTTATTCATCAAATAATTCTTCAAAAACCTATCATTCTCATCTAAATCATCGTCCTTACCAAAATACTCGTTCAGTTTCCTCGCAATGCTAGCATCTTTGGCCCATTGCTCGGCCTCGGCAACAGCCTCCTCCTCCTCTTTCTTCTCGCGGAGGAGTTCCTTTGCAGTCTTCTTCTTCACAGTAAGCAAACCCCCATCATCTTCATCTTCGCTCTCACCGGCCTCCATGAATGCTCGCTTGAGCTCATCCTGCTCCTCTGCGTAACTCTTGGGGACATTTCTAACCCTTTTTTCTTCAAAATCGGAGCCATTTTCAAGCAAATGCTGGGCTATGACATCCTTTAGATACAAAGATTTTTTCTTCTTCGGCTTCTCTACATTTTCCTCTTCTCCCTCATCTTCGTCTTCGTTGTAGAGTTTGGCATCTTTCTGATAAATCAGAGGGTCCTTCTTCTTGATCTTGGCTAGGGTTTCGTAAATCTAAATCTCTGTGCGTTCCGGGATAAGGCCATCTTCGTCTTCATCTTCGTCGAAGGAATCGGAATCGGAGTCGGACCGTGCAACATGGCCCTGTTTTTTGAGCTCCTGCAAACGGTGGAGCGCCTCTCGCTGCTTGTTGTGGGCGAAACGCTTGGCATAGGCTTCGTTGATCTTGATGTTTGCAACATCGTCGTTTTCGTCGGAGTCACCCAACAGGTCACGATTTGTAGGGGGGCGCCATTCCTCGACAGAGCAAGGGTTTTTCACTTGCAGATTCTATACAGTAATTCATAATTACATCGACAAAAATAAATACAATAGTTTGAAAAAACTCATTTAATTTAACAAAAATAACTTCAATAGTTTGAAAATACTCATAATAACATCAACAAAATATATATATATATATAATAGCTTGAAAAAAACTCATTTAACTTTGCGTTTGTAATGTATGAATGCATTCAAAGCCACTTTTTCAAATCTTACAAATTACAAAAATAAAACTTAAAATTCTAACGAATTCCTATCTATGGTCAAAATTAAATTCCCATAAAGAAATCAAATAATTGTAAATTTTTCGACTTCATCGGTCGTTGGTACTTCGAGTTAGACAACATCAACAAAAATAAATATCACGGTTTGAAAAATATATTGATAATTATTATATATAATATATATTTACTATGAACATTTATATAAATAATAGTTAATTTTATTTCTCTAAATATATATTAATATTATTAAATATATTATATCAATATAATATTTTTTTTTCAAACAATATAAAAAACACCAATTTTTATTATGAAAACCCAGTTACATGATCCATAATATGTATATGAAATTATAAAGAGCATAAAGCTTATTATAGGCTACATACATATAACACCACACCAAGGATGGAGAGACTCCCTCGGACTAGGCCTAAATTACCATGCTATTCACAACGTCAAAAATTTGTTGTAGTTGAACAAGATTCCCTTAACTTTATTAGTAGTAGTGGATCGGGCGATATTGCCTCCCACAACTTTATTAGTAGTAGTGGATCGGTTTGTACCTTTATTAGTAGTCGTGGATTGATTTATACCCTCGATCTGATCCCTAGGAATTGAGAGTGCTTTTAAGGAGCTGTTATCTGCCATTGGTACTTCCTATTCGGATTGGGACCTAGAATGATACCAGCATTATACAGATTCTAAATGTAAACATCCCAAAGTTCCACCATCTGCCCATCCAACCCCAAAGCCACAGAATTCTTATAGCCAGCGTCATGCGGACCTTCATGAGGTCACGTGCCCTTCCGCCTCGTTCCAGGTGGAGATAGCTCCCATAAGAGAAACAAATAGCATCGCCATTTGCAATGCTCTGCTAGATAGCTCCTCTGGTTACGCAAGAGCTCGTTTGGTTTATAACATTTTCCTTATTGGCATTGCTCACATTTGGAAAATTGGAAACCATTATCGGCAACATTCATTGAAATGGAGGTTTATGCCTTCGAGTCTCACAAATTTTGGTGATTGAAGCACAGGAATCTTGTCCCCGTACATTTTACCGGAAATCGAATATATTAAGATGTTGCAGGAAATCAAATATAGTAAGATATCCTCGAGAGGTTACACCATTTTGCAGATTTGAAGCAGTAGCATCACCAGAAGAAAGCAGATGAAGCTCACCTCATGAATATGTAATTCCGTGGAGCTAGATTTTTGTGCACTGAAAGCAAACCGAATGTGCCTACTAGATTTTGAAAAGATTCAGAGCGAGAACCATTTGTTTCGACCGGTTTCAACCTTGGGTCAAATGCCTTAACTTGTTAGGAAATCGCTTGAAGGGAGGCATTTGAACTTTGATTTCAAATTCGAACCTGAAACCCTCGTCGAAGCAGCTACTAATGAGTCGTTGTTGGATTGGTTTATGGGGCATCTCAGTGCCTCGATATACCCTTAAGTTTCAATGAGAACATTGGTGTATGTCTACCGGAACAAAGCAAAACGAAGAGCATTATTTTGCTAACAAACAAGCTGCTACCCAGATCTGTGGTTTTCACAATGCCGTGCGGTTTTCATGCTAACTAAGAATTCTGATCAGGCGTGCGGTTTTCACAATGTCCTGAACCCAGTTTGGTACCAAACCAACATAAACTGGTATGAACCAACTGGTCCTGTCATAACCGAGCCAGTTCATGAAACAGACCCATGTGTGCAGCTGCGCACCCACAGATAGCGTTTTTAACTGGCTGTGAGTGGGTTTTTTGGATACTACAGGCTGTTTCCCTCCAAAACATGCCCCTCCAAGCCTATGAAATCATACCTCCCATCTCATTTACCTCGCACATCTCATTTGGAGTTTTTGTGAGCCAGGGATGGTTGATCACAGACTCTGTGATCGTTGACTGTATCCCTGGTCATCAAGATCATGTAACAAGTTTTATGCTAAATTAGCACTATTAGCTTTTAAGGAAGGTTAAATATGAAACCTAAAAATCTCACAGCTTTTAAATTTGCAATGGAACAATGATGAGGGCAGCAGGTCATCAATTTGCAGCTAACCTAACTCTAAATCTATACCTCATCACTTCGATTGCCTACGTTACATGTGGACTACAAAACTGCCCATATTTACCACTGCAGCCAATAACAAGTAGCTCTGCATAAATTCCACAGGGAACCAGCAACCAGAATTTTGTGTTTTGATTGTTGATTAGATTGAAGCAAAGGCATAACTGTATTCATCACTACATTGTTAAGTCACAAGAAGCCTGTACAATTTTCAGAACTGCTGGGGATAAAATTCTTGCCAATTGCAGTGATAAATATATTAAATAGACATATAGACCATTGGCCTAAACTTTACATTCATCAATGGTGAAGTTACAAGTTTCAAATGGCTAGATGGCTTGAGTGAAGTCTGATTCCTGAAAACTGTCTGCCCTTCCTTATTTTATCTATATTTCTGTTTTTAGTAGGACTAGGGAACCCATCCAAAATGAGTATTACATTGACAATAATTATAGCATCAAAAACTGTACCCATCAGAAATTATGTTATTAGGGAATGGGGATTAGAGTAACAATATGATAAGGATGGAGAGGCCAAGTCAAATGGATATTGCTTTAAATTACAAAAGAAACTAATACATGTATCCAATAGTAAGAGAAGGTAAATTCAAAAGCTGTCTCCTCTACTGCCAAAATCATATTCCTCGAAAACTTAAACATCACACAGAAACTAAGGTTGACCTTCGGGAAATCCATATAATAACCTATTACGATAAATTATGCCAGAAAACCATATAGTAACCTATTTACTATTGGCACTCAAAAGGCCTTGGCAAGTCCCTACTTCATCCAATGTTTTCTCTATCAATACCTTGCACTGCATTCTCATAGCTTCTTTATACTACAGTTGGATGATTACCAACCATCCAATAAATATACCCATCTGACTGTTAGCAGGCATTGTTTAACTAGAGATTCACTAGTTTGTGGCTATAGGACTTGCAAATGTTACCAGAGGAACCCATCAAGAAGCCAGTTTCAAGTGGAAGACAAAAATCTCAGGAAAAAAGAAGTGAGAAGTACTTGGTTTCCCAGGATCTGAAATCAACAATTAGCTAGTGGCATGGCTGTAATGCATCAGTTAAAACTTAAAAGTATTCCCAGCGAAGGAAACAGTACCAAAACACTGTCAAATAAACTTCACCACACAAATTGAGAGTATCAAAGCCTTTCATATATAGCCATTCAGCAACAGAGGCACTCAAACATTAAAAAAAATGGATCCAAAGTCCACGCTATTAGAACTGATAAGATACTAGCTCCATGAACGGCATATTTCAGGCTGCAACAGACTACACAAAAGGTGCAACCTTTTGAATCACTCCCTAAAAATAATATTAAGTGACAAAAAGAGAGTAAATCCCTTTACATAGACTAGCACTGAAAATGATCCAATCTCTAAGCTGGTTCTTGATAAGGAGACCCTTTTCCTGTGCCTTGGAGAGATCTATTTGTTAGGATAAATAGCTTATGCTGGAAGGACAGTCATCATCTTGAAAAAGACAGAAATTGACACTATCAAGGAATTTACCAAAAGTTGCTCGAAGTGCATCTCCAACGTTCTTAAAACTTAAGGTGAAAGTTATATATGCTAGATACTAACCACAGTTTCTCCTTGTCCAGTGGTAACAAAAAACAAATAACAAAATATGAATGTGTCCGAGTTATGATTGCAGGTTACCATCCTCAGTATGGACAGGTGTGTCAACCTGTGGAATACTAGCAACAATTTCTCCTTCAGTATCAGATTTGCACAAAGGAACTGGCTCTTGAGAAGTGACTTTACAAACAACCATAACAGTATCAGTTTCATCACAAACTGATTGCTGTGTTTGTGAGGAAACATTTTGTGCCAGAAGATCTGAATCATTTAACTGCTCCTTTAATTGTCCCTGAGAAGAAACCATATCTATGTTTTGGATTGAATGTTGCATATCAACAGAAACAGCAGCTGCATCCTCATTTGCATCATCCTGAGAATATATTGATGATGGAGCCAACTCTTGTTGATTTTCTACTTGTAAAACGTTCTCATTGTGTATTGAATCATTCTGTTCATCTGTTGAGTTTTCTATAGGAGGTTGCATCTCAACAGAAACAGCACCTGCATCCTCGTTTATGTCATTCTGAGAATACATTGACGACTGGGCTTCTTGTTGATTTTCTAATTGTAAAACATTCTCATTGTGTCTAGCATCAATCTGTCCATCTGTTGAGCTTTGTATAGGATGTTGCGTCTCAACAGAAACAGCAGTTGCATCCTTGTTTATATCATCCTGAGAATATATTGATGATTGAGTCAAATCTTGTTGATTTTCTACTTGTAAAACATTCTCAATGTGTAAAGCATCACTCTGTCCGTCTGTTGAATTTTGCATAGGAGGTTGTGTCTCAATAGAAACAGCAGCTGCATCCTTGTTTATATCATTCTGAGAACATATTGATGATTGAGCTTCTTGTTGATTTTTAGGCCGATAGGCCTTCTCTTTTGAAAGAGATCAGATTTTTGATCGTCAACATATTCATTTTACACACAACACCTGTTCCTGATTTAAAAAAATGACACCTGGGTTCATCAACACTCCTATTTTTTCTCTGACACCTGGTGTATTCGTTTTAGGATTCCCTCCTCTACGAGCTTTCGGTTACACCGTTTCAAAGTCTGTAAAACAACGCAGAAAAAGGCACACCACTAACAGATTTAGCAACCGTCATACGTTTTACTCTTACCCTTCTTTGTGAACTTCAAATTGCACTGGTTCAGGATTTTTGCAAAATAGTACACAAAACGGCCCAACAGATTCTGGTTCTCCCTGGTGTTTGGCCGAGCAAGATACCGGTTGGTTTCTGCGGCTTCATGGAGATACACATGTTTCTTTAAAGAAATGCGTGATTTTCTTGACAGAATCTTGAAATTTAGTCACATAGATCCAATTTTGTTTAACAGAAGCTTTAAATTTAGAGGCAGAAATTCATCTTGCTTTTATGGTTTTACACAGTAGAGTACAGCTTGGACTACGCAGCTTTGCAAAAATACACAGTTTTCTTGGCAGGAACGTGCTATTTTCTTGAGACACTAGCTCAGAATTTGGTTACAGAGATCTAATTTTGTGGACATAAACTCTAAATTATCTGTGCCTTACCTTTCCAGGATTACACCCATCCTGAAACTGGGATTCTAAATCTCGCCACAAGGCTTCCACCAGACTGCGCGAGAACTGATTTAGGACCCAAAACGTACATAGCTTATGGCACCAGGGAAGAACTTGTTAGAGGGGATTCAGTCACTAAGTTGCACATTGACATGTCTGATGCTGTCAATGTTATAATGCATACAGCCAAGGTCGAGTTTTCAGACTTCCAACAGAAGCAAATAGAGAAATTGAGAACAGAATACAGAAGAAAAGATGGGCTGCCACAGGTTTCAGGGGAGATGTGAAACGAAAGCTCCGATTTTGGAGGCACTCTTTGGGATATATTTCGAAGAGAGGATGTACCCAAATTACATGCTTATATGGAGAAACACCAGAGAGAATTCAGGCACCTTGACAGTAAGCGTCTTAAAGAGGTTATTCATCCTATTCATGATCAGACGATTTACCTTTGCGCTGAGCATAAGAGAAGCCTGCTGAAAGAGGAATATGGAGTAGAAGCATGGACGTTTGAACAACATCTTGGTGAGGTAGTTTTCATTCCAGCTGGGTGCCCTCATCAAGTTCGAAACCTCAAGTCATGTATAAAAGTTGCTCTTGATTTTGTATCGCCTGAGAATTTACAGGAATGTATTCAATTGACTGAAGAGTACGGCTTTGATTTTGCCAAGGACTGCGTGAAATGTCCAGGGCTGGGGTCGGGCAGGATCCAGCCACAAATGAGGCCTCGACGTCTAGAAATGAACAAGAGGCAGGTCTTTCGGCTTTTCCGTTAACGAGCGAAGCGAACGTCTAGAAATGAACAAGAGGCAGGTCTTTCGGCTTTTCCGTTAACGAGCGAAGCGAAGCTGCAGGATGTGCTCTCCAACGAAGTCGTTTTACAAGAAAACAGGACTGCAGTTGTGATATGATATTTGGCGAGAGAACAGGTTGCATGGGTCGTATTCAGTATATTGACTGTAACATTACCATTTTCATCTTTCAAATTTTCATATTAAGAATTGTCGTAAGGGCTGCTTCATCATACCCAAACATTGAAAACCAGATTCTACCTGCACATTACTTCAACAGAGTGCCTATATACATAACCTGTAGCTGTGTGGACGGTATCAAGAAATTGATGTCAGTGGTCATCTTAGTACTGAATTCATGATGTCTCTACTGTAAAGTTTCTTCTCAATTAACTATGTATTTGGATCAGTATTGTTTTCTCACAGTCAATACAACGAAGGATATAACAATGCCGGCAAAGTTGTGGTTCAACCCATGTTTTACCTCGCTTTATTTCGTTAATTCAATGATCGATGTTGTTCTGTTGTTGCTAATTCTACTCGGATTCCATTCTTGCTCCTGCTGAATCCCAGCTTTTCCAATTTTTGGGTTTCACTGCTATACTGTGCCTCATATTGCCATGATAATTGCTTGATTTTTGCTTGTAATATAACAATCCAATTTCTGTTGAATTGCAAATTGAAATAGTACATTTTTTACTTAAATTATTCTGGAATTACAGGAAAATCCCTGGGAAGCAGTTGCAGGATCAAACACTCGGCTTTTTTGGGTTTCAAGATCCAAAGTAAAAGATGGATCATTTCTATGGACCAAGCAGAAATCAGCTATTTGTTCCGGGGCCTGTCAATATTCCGGAACCTGTTCTGCGGGCTATGAATAGAAACAATGAGGACTACCGCTCTCCAGCAGTGCCAGCTCTTACAAAGAATCTTCTTGAAGACGTGAAGAAAACATTCAAAACCACCTCGGGCACTACTTTCTTAATTCCTACTACAGGTATGTCTAGTATTGTCTGAATTATCATGCTCATCTCGAGGGTTTGACTCTGACTTGCTTAGTTTTAGATTTTTCGTCAATGCGTGTTTCTCTTCTGTTTCTTCTTTCTTCTGTATACTTTTAAGTGCACGTTGTTCGTCTTCAAACAATTTTTGGTTAGGTGCCTTCCTAGGGAGCGTTTAGATTCTGCTATCGAGCAGTTTAACCCCTATGTTTCTTCTTTTGATTATGCACCATTGAAGGCTCTCTGTGTATGTATAATATCATTCTATTGTTTGTACTCGACTGCTTCACAGTCCAAAATGCCATAAACCAGATGCAATAATTCAGGGTAAATATCTCATTTTTTTCAGTAGAAATACCGGTTTTCTCTTTTCGAAAATCACTGTCTGCCCTCTTGAGTGTATGTGCAGAGGTATTAGTATCTGATCAAATTAGCACTTAGAGGTATTAAAACCCTCAAGATACACAGTCCCTAGTAAGGAATCAACCTGGGATTGTGCGACCTCGAGGGTTTTAATACCTCTGAGCTCTACGCTGATCAGGGTTTTGTTAAGGGTTTGGTTCTATTGTTGTGCTTGGCTGCTTCTCAATCTTAGCATGCCATTTAAAATGCCCTTGCTAAAGCCGTGTGAGTGGCAAAACAGGTTTTTGATGCTAGCTCATAATTATGTATTATCCAACATGGCAAATCCAAATTTTTGAAACTCATTTATGAGAGCGCAGGGAGAAACGGAGTATCTTCTGGTAGAACCCATACTTTGGACCTTCCTTTTATACTTTTGTTTACTAGCACTACAGGAGTTCTGGTGCGTAGATTTGGCTCCACGGTTTACTGCTTTACTGGATTCTCTTGGCTCGTTAAATTGAAAATTTAAACCCACTCTCACAAATTGTTCTTTGTTTTTAATAAAGTTGTGTGTTTGTCTTTAGCTTCATCAATTTTCCTTTCTGTGGCTTCCCTCGTATGGTTACAGTGAGTCAAATTAACTGCTAATTTATGAAATAATTCAGTCGGGGCACTATTTGGCAGTTTCAATTTAACTAGATGTGGTAATCTATATTGTATAAGTTTTGACTTGCATATTGGTGTTAGCTCAGTCTACATGCATGGTGTATCAATCATCTAACGTATGTTGGTGGAATTATCCAGGTACTGGTGCTTGGGAAAGTGCACTTACAAACACACTATCACCATGAGATCGAATCATCTCTTTTGAGATGGGCCAATTCAGTCTTCTGTGGATTGATCAAATGAAACGCCTCAACTTTGATGTTGATGTTGTACAGTGTGAATGGGGAACAGGGGTGGATATGGGGATACTAAGGGCAAAGCTTGAAGCAGATAGGGAACACAAAGTAAAGGCTATTTGCTGTGTTCACAATGAGACTGCAACTGGGGTCACAAACAATTTGGCAAATATAAGGAAGGTGATCGGTGAGTATGACCACCGGTGTTGATTTGATTGCATTGTTTCAGAGTATTTATTTAGCATTTTACAATGCCACTTACTAAACCCATTATCTGCGAAGAAGAAGAATCATTTGAGGGTTAGAAAACTGGCTATAATCAAGACATCTTTATCTTGATTGCAGATTCTGGAATATTTCAGAAATCTGTTAGACAAGAGAAACTGCCATCCTTATCTCAATTGCAGATTCCAGAAATCTGATGGACAAGAGTGAAGTCAACTATTTGACTTCGTTCCAGTACGTCAGATTTCCAGAATCTGCAATTGAGTTGCACTCATACCTATAATCATAAGCAAAATGACTGTTTAAAAAAAAACTTCACTTGTATCTAATGATATTTGGAATGGGGGGATGCAGATGATTGCATGCATCCTGCTTTGTTTCTGGTGGATGGTGTGTCTTCAATATGTGCCATTGACTTCCGTATGGATGAATGGGGAGTGGATGTAGCGCTAACAGGTTCTCAAAAGGCTCTGTCCTTGCCAACAGGTCTTGGTATTGTGTGTGCTAGCCCAAAGGCTTTAGAAGCAGCAAAGACTGCAAAGTCGCTAAGGGTATTTTTTGACTGGAACGACTATTTGAGGTTCTACAAGATGGGGACGTATTGGCCCTACACACCATCAATTCAACTTCTATATGGATTGCGGGCTGCTCTAGATCTTATATTACTTGAAGAAGGCTTAGATAACGTCATTGCAAGGCACAATCGCTTAGGAACGGCAACAAGGTAATTTTACTTTGGCCAATGTATGTTTCTTTTTCACTTTTGGGCATGCTCATGAAATCTGGAAGTTGGCCTAAATAGTCACTATTTTCCTGAATTTCATCAGTACATATATTCGATCAATAAGACCATAGCATATATTTATGGTCCGGTGTTATTAAAGTTACTAACATTGGTTCTTCAAATTGGATCGGCAGGCTTGCAGTGGAAGCATGGGGGTTGAAGAACTACACTCAAAAGGAGGAATGGTACAGTGACACTGTTACAGCCGTGATTGTTCCCCCTTATATTGACAGTGCAGAGATTGTGAAAAGAGGGTGGAAGAGATACAATTTGAGTTTGGGATTGGGGCTCAATAAAGTGGCAGGCAAGGTGTTCAGAATAGGACACCTGGGAAGCCTGAATGAGGTAAAATTCTTCCCCACATAAGTCCATGCGACATTAATTAGTACAGAATAATGAAATAATGCACATAGACAGGAAAATTCATCTGTAGCTATTGCAAGTAAATCTGGCCACAAGAAGATTATTGAATAACCATTTCTTTACTGCATTGCTTTTTAGGATTAGAATCCTGAGACAGTGGGATTGTCTTTATTTTATTCTGTAGCGACAACCGGCAGGAAGCCTATGATTTTTGAACTCTTGACACCTGTAAAAGAATGGCCTTAATCCATGGAAGTTTTCCATTTGAGGCTGTTAACACTACAACTCCAATCCCAATCAGAGAATGGAATATGTTTTAGAATCTGTTGTGATAGAGAAAAAAATAACTCTGGATTTCAAGGCACAAGTGATTTCAGTTGTTGTAGGATATTTTTATGATCAAGTGAAAACTGAGTGCATGTAGGTCAGTTTCTCAAGGTGATACAAAACCGAAGCCCTTCCCGGGCTCAGTTACATTCCCCAATTGAACTTTGGGAAGTAATTTGTTTTTGAAACTGTCACAATCAGATGTAATAACGTGAGTTTAATTGTTTACTACAATAAGGGAGGTTGTCAACTGATTAGCCAAGGGTATAAGGATATAAATAATGAAAATGAAACTTCCAAACAGAGTCCCTGTCAGCGCCAAACCTCTTTGAAGCCACTTAAGAAAAAGGCTTTTGCTGATTGCAGAACGTGAATTCAGGGCATGGATGGTTTTAGAGCACTTCTGCCAGAAATTCTCGAGAAAATCAGAATTAGTGCTACCCTCGTAATACTGTAAAGATAAAAAATATTCGTATGAATATCAAAATTAATGCCACATTTGTATCCCTGTGAAGATCCTACTTTCAAGGTGCTTGGCAGCAGACTTGACTTCCCTCGTTAGTTATTATATTTTCATATGACTTGGATGCTCTAACGTTTGGGCTGGAGTCAAGACTGTGCTGACACCTTACATATACTCTCTTATAATCATGGTTGCAACTTAATTCTTGATGCAACCAGACATTCTGTGTAGTATGGAGAGAGAGTTTTTAAGTAATTGTTTAGCTTACAAACACTTCCAACGAGATCATTGGCAAGTCATTTCAGGTCTGGTAGATAAGTAGTCCCGAACCTTAACAGAACATTATTGTTGTGTGTTGTAGTCATGGCTTCTGTTTTGAAGGAAACTTTCTTTGATTCTATTAACACGTGAATTGATTTGCTGTCCTTGGTAATCATGTTGCAGGTGCAACTGTTGGGATGTCTAAGTGGCGTTGAAATGGCATTGAAGGATATTGGCTATCCTGTGAAATTGAATTTGAAGGCACAGTGACATGGTAGTATTTATGGAGAATTGAATAAGAGCACAGATATGTTTGATTGTCATTAAATATTATAGCTTTTATGTCCATCAAGCTAGGATTAAAAATTAAGACTTTGGATTTATGATGTATATATAATTGATTTTGTCTTGAAACCTGAATTTAGTGAATATCTAAATTTGAAAATGAATTGAAATACGAATATGTGGTGTCATTGATTTTATTCTCTAACATTTTTGTGATTTATTGTGAGCATTTTTTTTAGCATTCAGAAGTTGTTTCATGGCCAATTGAATCTGTTTATTACCATGGATTTGGCAATGGTTTTTAGCTTCCTTAAGCATATGGTGTCTAATGATTAAAAAATATAGACCAGTGGACTGACTTTCTGACCAATTTGCAGACACCCATTTTATGCCAAAGCAGCTCGCTGTCATGCATGTTTCAGAGCTCTACGCCTTGTTAGGCATCTTGAGCTAAAGGGAGCTGAACTGCTAGAAAGGATCCCTCAACCCTTTTTATCTTTGCATCTGAGATTTGAACCTGACATGATAGCTTACAGTAGATGTGAGTATATCTTCTCTTCTAGACAGGGCAAGCTTTATGGGATTGCCTGGCAAGAGCAGAGCTGCATTGGACTACTATATATCCATCAACAGTGAGGCATACATTGGAACATATTTTGGGAACATGGACAAGATGGTAGCTGCAATGAGAGCTTTGAGTGGGCAACCAAACACAATTTTTCTCAACAGGAGAGCTTTTGCAGAAGCTTTTTCTCAAGGTCTCAATGGAGTGAGGCTGGCAGATTATTTGTGGGAGGCTCACAGGGATGCTTTAGTTGAAGGAAGAGGATCTGCTCTACCTGATTGCTTTTGCATGTCCAAGGCTAGAATATCAGAAGGCTTAGGGAGTGGATATGAATCATATGCCAAACAATCATTTAGGGGTTTATAATTTATAACCAGTCTTGGTTTTCCCCTGACTATCTCTGAATGCTTATTTACATAAAACCCAAAACATCCCCAAGGGCTCTTTGATGGTTTTATCAGGCCTGTTTTCAGGAGGTCATCAATTTCCTTTCTGCATAACTCAGTGTGTTCTTTATCCATTGGGATGGATTTAGACCTGTGAGGTCTAACTTCAGCATTAGATACAAATGGTAAAGAAACAAAATGTTTCTTCTTTTCCCAAAACATTCCAGGATGAGTACCAAATAGAGGCTTAAAAAGCTCTCTGACTTGTCTGATCTTTTCTTGATAATCTGGTCTAGAAATCAGATTATCAATATTCATGCTTTTCTTCAGTCCTTTTAATTCTTCTATTCTATCATTCAAAGCATGAATTTGATGCGACTTTCGAGGGGCTCCTACAATAGGATATGCAAACTTCTGTCCCCTAAAATTGAAAGTAAAGTTGTTCTTTCCTTTTATATCTTCAAAGCTACAGGGTTTGACTGTACTCATAAATGGAATACCAAGAAAAAGATCTGCACTCAGACCATCATGCAATATACAAGAGATCTCTAATTTACTGACTGTCTTTTTACTGAGGTCAAGTAAGATTCTTGCTTCAGAATGAATTACCTCAGATGTAGCAATAGTAGAGATTGACTTTATTCTGGATGACAGTCTTGCATGAAAAGGGACTAACTCTGGTCTGATTGCATTGATGCCAGAACCTGAATCAACCAAAGCAGTGACAATTCTTTGTGTTCCTGCAATATTTACAGAGATCCTTATAAGAGGAGTCTGAACCAAAATAGCATTAATCAATATACCTTCTTCTGGTTTCTTAATGTCTTCAGACTTGTTTGAAGTTTCTCCAGCTTCTTCTTTCCTCTCAAAATTCCAAGGATCGTCAGGAACATAAGTAACTGCTTCCAAAGCAGAAACTCTTTTCTGTAAATCAGAAATAGCAATATTTACAGAATTAAGATCAAAAATTTCATTGACAGTTTGTTCTCTAAACTGTCTGGTATTTCTCTCAACAGAAGCATTTATGTATGCTTGTGGATCTGTCTTCTGTTTTTCTTTCTCCTTTTCTCCACTCTTGTTTGCTAGGATATCCTGGATGGTTTTCCTAGTTCTTCTGTCTGTTGTACATAACAGTGTAGTATACAAATCATTTTCTTCTTGTATAGTCAAGACATTGCAACAGAGTCCTGAACAATCAGATGTACATTCACTACTACTAGAAGATGCTGAACTATGTGTACAATCATGTGCAATCATTTCAATTTCATCTTCTCAATTAGAGGAGTCATGTTCATCACTACTGTCTGTATCAGTAAAAACTAGCTGTTTTAACTTTTCTTCTAGAGCATGCACTTCTTCTTTAACAGAAGTAGGTCTCATGCTTGAACATATGGTTACCTGTTACAAGACCTATATGACAGCCACTGCTTCACCTATAGATGCTGTAAATATGTTGATTGTTGGCTTTGAAGGTAGGCTCAGACAATGGTTATCTTTACTCCAAAAGAAAACCCCTACCTTGCTCGTTGATTGGGCTGCTGCTGTTGTACTTAATGATCAAGGACAGCCCCAATTACTTAGTGATGGTTCCACAGAAAACAACTTTATTGGAAAGTTGATATCTGCTATTGAACAAGAATTCATAGGCCATCGAGGTGATACTACCACTGTCTAGACTTTAGCTTTAAATCAGATGAAGCTCAAAGATATGACAAAGTTCCATGCTCACTATGAAGAATATCTTAGGCGTCTCTTCCAATTGCCAAATGCACTTGATCAACAGTGGAAAAATCATTTTATTTCCACCTTACCCAAATGGTTTGCAGAACGCCTTATTCCTATTTTTAAAGATCCTCATCATCGGGATTCATGGGGTGCTATTCATCAAGGCATCATTGGCCTTATCATGCAACTTTGTGCTGAGCAGAAGCAAATCAAACATGTTAATTCTGCTAAAAACAAATATTTGATTTCCCCTCTATGTAAGCAATACCATGTAGATTCTGGCATCTCCTCCAAAATCTCCAGGGGGGGAGGACATAAGGACAAGTACAAGCACAAAAAGCATCACAAACCTTCTCATAGATACAAATCATATCAGTCTAAGCATAGAACTCAGAGACAACCTCCTGCACACATGTCTGCTAAATCCAGAAAACGTAGCAGTAAAAGATCAGTGCCAGAGAACATCAAGTGCTACAAATGTGGTAAGAATCATTTTCTTACAGATTGTCCCCTATTGTCAAAAATAAAAAAGGCTGTTAAAGAAGAAGTGAACCACTGCATATAAAAATTATGTTGCATATAAAAATTATGTTGCTTCTGATCATTTTGCAGCGAAGGAATATAAATTTTTAGTGGCTACCACTTTATTCAATTTATGTTTTCTGATGGTCTATAACTTTTTACTACACTGTCTTATCCATCTGGGTCAGGTGTGTAAGTAACAACAAATTTTAGCCTGTTATCTATTTCTAAATGAAATAGAGTTTCTAAATAGAATACCACTTTGTCCTGTCGATCATGCTGTGTCTTTCTGCTGATTGACAGCTTCTCGCAATGCTTCAATTCTGTTAGATGCTGCCAACTACTCTTGCTTGTGTAGTGAACGAAAACATTCAAGCTCAGTCCCAGATGTATCTGCTTGTTTGAAGGCTGCCTCTATTTGTGTCCACAATTTACCTGCTCTCATCTGACCATTCCAGCAATACAGAGAGAAAAATGATGTGAAATTTCTAAATTTCTTTAGTTTCATTGTTCAACCATAACATTCCATGATTGCTAAAGAGAAATGATATTTAAAATTGGAAAAAAAAACTTTACATACATTATATCCTTGAGTCAAGACTTTCAACTTCTGCTCAAGACGTACAGCTTTCCTGGTCTCACTTTCCATATGATTCCTCACATTTTCAAAATCATTTTGTGTTGCTGCAAGTTTATCAGTAACACTGGCTACACTACCTAGACCATAGCTGTTTCGACCTGGGAAGTACATCATATCTTCAAGACAAGCATCATGAGCTTCAGAAAAGTCATCAACTGAAGCATCTTCATGTCCCATTCCCACTCGCAAAATTGAGACTTCTTCTTCAATTAGCTGTGCAGCCTGGAAATATGATAATAAAAACATAGAGAGGACAGGTTGTGAGCCCGAAAGAACTTTCTATTTATAAACAAACAATCAATAGACCAATCAGAGATCTTACAAGGCCTTTTGTAAAGCTGATTGAAAAATGAAATTTTGGTGGCTAGAAAGCAGCAAAAGAAAATTGACACACAACAAAAAATAATCAATGCGTTTAAAAATCATGAAGAATCTCTCATGTGATCCTGAACAGAAAAGTGAAGGAATACAAAAGATAAACTCCCACTGGGCACTTATACCTCGTTTAATTCTTCTTCATCAAAATCATCTATGTAAGGAATTGGAACCTGTGGCCTTCCATTGGGAGCACCCTTACTGCCCTTTTTTTTCTCTTTGACTGAGTTCTCTTCAAAGGGATATTTTGCATTGTCGTGCTCTAGTAATGACACCAGCTCTTTTCTGATCAATTCATCAGCCTGCTCAATGAAATTTGTTGGTGCAAAAGAACCTTTATCATCATCAACTCTAGTTAAAGAATTATTGATAAAATCCACAGAAGATACAGGGGGTCTAGGAAGATCCCTTTGTAGAACTTTTGATCTCTTTCTAAGCAATGCTGCTTGTCTTGCAGCTTCTTCTGCTCTCTCTCGCGCTAGTTTATCAGACATGTCCTCATCCATTTGATGCCCTACTTCAATGTCCTCAGTTGGAAGCTCGGGGACAACTATCTGGTATTCATTCTTTGGTGCAGGAAGATCACTCAAACCAGCAAGAAGGTTCCTCCTGATTTCTGCTTGCCTTCTACTCTCAGCCTTGGAGCTGTCAGGAGTTTCCATACCTTCATTTATGTGAAGTTCATCACGAATAGGGGTGCCTTTGGGAGTCATGCTGAATTCTCTAGATGGAGTCATACCAATTCGAGGAGTTAAACCAACTGCTCCAGGAGTGTGCATAGGTGTTGCGATAGGATTTGGAGTTTGAATTTCCTTCTTTTTGGGAGTGACTCCTGAGAAATCTGACGGATGCAACTCTGGATTCTCGCCACCAAAAAGAGGAGTCTGTGACTCCCTTAAACGTGCTTTATTTTCAGCTTCCATCATAATAGCATCCCCTTTCCCCCCTGGAGTTCTGTGTGGTGTTCGTAACGGTGTCATGCCTAATCGTGGAGTCTGGCCATAATTTGCAAGAAGGGCACGTGCAGCTCCACTTCCCTCTGCCAGTTCATCTTCTCCCAAGACAAGATCACTTGCATACCCCATTTTTGCTATCTCTTCAAGCTCACGATCAGAAATCTGTGGAGATGGAAGCATAAGTTTTGCTCTCTTCCGAACTGCCTCCGGATCATTCAGCTTATTTACTTGCATTACGGCTGAGGGTGCATCATGCCTCTGCATTATTTTATTACGCGCAACATCTTGTTTTCTCAACTGAGCTTCTATGTCCACCCTTCTCTTTCCCTCTAGTTCTTCTATTGTTGTCGGAAAATTGGGTTGCTGAACCTGTCTAGTTTCCTCATCTGAAACATCAAAAAATCCTGGGGGAGGTTTCTTCTCGAATGGAATCTCTGCATTATAGTCTATTCCTTTCCTTTTTCTTCTCCTCTGCTTGCCCTCGATGCCAGCTGCCTTCAATTCCCTTCTTTTCTGGAGAGAGGCAAGCCTTCTTGCCTCCTCAAGCTGTTTTTCTCGTGCCTTTCTCTTTGCTTTCTTCCCCCGAGTGTTCGCCAACCTTGCCCGTGCCTCTGATAACATCTCTTTCTCATCTTCAATATCAACTGGATCAGGCCTTGCAGGCTTGGACTCCGGATTGGGATCTATTTCTCCAGGCCTCAGCTTACGTGGATCATCAGCAGGTTCATAATTTTCATCTTTTACACAAGCTGCATCCAAAAGTTTCTCGTAACGTTCCAGGCATTGAGATGGAGTGCGCCCAACGATTGGTGCAATAGTCCTCCACTGTGTAGGCATGAGTTTTGCAAGATGAAGCAGTTTTTCGTCCTCTTCTCTTGTCCATTCTGTCTGCACGCCCACAAAAACATATCAACATAACAGCATTCAACTAAGCCAAAAACACAGACGACATTAGCAACGGGGGTCACTTTGCTGTAAAAATATCACAAATCTCAGTTAAAAAGAGTCATTATTCATATATCAGAATCCCTTATCTATTTTTTTTAAATGCAGTGAATAAATTTGTTATGAATACATCAGAACTCTGCTATGGAAACACATTGCTGTGGAAGATATCACAAACCCCAGTTTGAAATAAAAACGAGTTGCTATCAACAATTTCATAAACCCTTGTTTAGACTTAGTGAAAAATATAAAACCCTTGTTTAAATTTGTTCTATAAAAATTGCCACAAAGAACTTTGCTGTGAATACAGCAAAGCCCTGATAGAAAAATCTTATACAAATTTCCACAAAACCTTTACAAAATATTATTTAAAATACCTTTTTGATGGAGGGATCCAGCCATTCATACCACCGAGCTTTGCACTGTTTCGCTGATTTCCGAACGAGCAGAGAAGAAATACGTGCCCATTGATTTTTTCCATATTTCATAACAGCTGCTTTCAGAATTTCATCTTCGGTGTTTTTCCAAACACCTCCCTTTATCATAATCCTCATTTTGCCGCAATTTTATTCGTAACCCTAACTACGAATAATATTTATATATTCACTGACTCGGCTCTGAGAAGAGTTTCTCTGATCAATAATATACTCACTGTAAATATGCAAAGTTAGATCCCAAAACAACCCCGACAGAATCCGACAGAATCAGCGTGCTTCGGCGACCCCTCCCTTCTCGGCGAGCCTTATTTCAGCTGCTATTGACCCATTAATGCCCCTTAACCCATTAATGCCCCTTAAGTACCAATGACCATGGCAACCCAACCCATGCCATGAACCCCATGTCGTTGAAACCCTGTGTTATCATGTGGTACTTGTCTTTATTTGCCTCGATCAAGACTGGCGTACGTTACAGTACCATCTCTGCTCCTTTGAAGTGGGCTTAATACGCATACGCATATGTTCTGGAATATTCGAATTGCATTCTTCCGATGCCACAGAAGCTATTAAAAACTCCGCCCGCGTAATTTTTGGAAAAAATACCAAGTTTAAAATAAATTGTCTATAGACCACGCTTTGAATTCTTATCAGGCGGAAGGCGCTGGGTTATCCCTATTAAATATAATAAACTTCTAACTATAGTTGGGTGGTTTCCGTGAATCAATCTCTAATAGTGGTTGTCAGAAACTCCCACGGGTTTTCAAGAAGACAAGGGATTTTGGCGTTTCCAAAAAGATAGGAATAGTTGGTCATTTTATTTCATATTTTATTACATGTGAGCTGCACTCCGCAATTTATTTCGGAAGAAATGTGTAATATTCCAGAAATTGAACCGTATTATATAAAATTAAAAAATTATGGTTATGTTTCCGTGGAGTATTATATAAAATTAAAAAATTATGGTTATGCTTCCGTGTAATATGATTTATATTAATTGTTTATAAATATATATGTTCTTGTAAAGTTTTGAAATTGGTGTATGAGATAGGAGACCTATGAAGACGTGTATACTTTTTTTCGAGATTTTTATTTGTAAATTTTTACGAAAAATTATATATATTTCATTATTAGATTCATCTAAATTGTTTAAATATATTTATATATTTATTTTAATAAATTATACTAATTAATAAAAAAATTGGTGGTAGTTTTGGGAAGCAACTCTATTAGTAATTTTGGTGATGATGAGGTGTT
Organism: Pinus albicaulis; assembly: GCA_034641835.2. NCBI lineage: Eukaryota > Viridiplantae > Streptophyta > Pinopsida > Pinales > Pinaceae > Pinus > Pinus albicaulis. The sequence goes on from CM076578.1 coordinate 1,896,359,696, forward strand.
GTGATAATAAAGTGTTTTTTTTTTAAAGAGAAGGATTATTTTGGCAATGATGAGGTGTTGTGATAATAAAGTTTTCTTTTAGAGAAAAGGATTACCACAGTCCACAAGCCACATATATCAAAAACTCAGAGTTCATCCTAGGACTTATACATCTAGAGACCACTACAACTAGAGTCAAAATCCTAGACTCCAACAAGATGCTTATGCTTTCAGCGTTATGACAAACCATGTCTACACGGACTTGAACCTGGGTGGATGGGATGGCAAACCACCATCCCTACCACTCAAGTTAAGCACGTGTTGTCGTTGTGATCATAAAGTGTTACAAAGAGATTTGAGGTTCAAATCCTATGGGTTTAAATCCTTCCAATTTACCTATGTTTGTAGGCATATCTATACACCTAGCAAATGCAAAACTGACCTAGTTATCAATTCTTCTAGTAACCCAAAAAAACTAAAAAATTGATAAAAATTAAATCTTGGTACATAGTTTACCAATGTTATTATCAGCCTCCCCAATGGGGGTGACAGGTCATAATGCATTGGAGATCGTGGAGGGGTTCTCCACCCCACGAGTCCTCCCAATAGATGGCGATTAATATGAAGTGATCGGGTTGTATGTGGGCTCGTGCGAAACTCCAAGCCATCACAAGGTCGCTATTAATGGTTTATAGGCTAGTCATGTCAAGCATTAGATTTTTGTACCCATAGGGAGGACGATGGAATTTCCGTTGACAACAGTAAAAGCAACATATAATGGAAGGAAGGATGTATGGTAGGTTATATGGTTGTTTATCGAAGGAGGGGAAGAGATATGAGGGCAAGGCACTTTGTCTTAGTCTTGTGGAGGAAGGGGGAATCCTACAAGGATTTTACACCTAAACCCATAGAGAAGAAGAACCCCTATGCGAGGTTACCTAACAAGTTGGAAACAAGTTGCACAATGAGAGACTTTTCACAAGGCAACCAAATTATAAGTTCGAAGTACCACCAGTGTATTTGGTCTCATAACTATTATGGATTATCCACACTAGGTTCAAAATTCTTAACTTGGTTGGTAATTTCCTACTAGTTAATTATGTAATTTGTGCTTTTAGTTTTCCCTTAGTATGCTAGAGAGGAGCGATTGTCCTACAAGGTGCATTGTGGTTTGTTTATATTATATCCACTTGGAAAGTTGGGAAGTCAAGTGGTTGGTTGGTGGAGGGTGAATCATTATTTCAGACACTTGAATGTTGCAAACGATCTGGCTTTCGAGGGTGCATGGGTTCGCTCTCACAAAAAAGAAAAGTTTGACTAGAAGGCTAATTGTGTGGCCTTGGCATCCAAGAATATTATGCATTCTAGGTTGAGATTCATTTGAATCTCTTGGGAATATTGACGAATTTTACCTTCTCAAGGATTGGGCTAGGTAGCGGCGAGGTGTATATTTTCTTGCATGTTTTGGTGGTCCCTAGGGTGGTTGTATGGGGCCTTCTGTTAATTTTTGATAAGGCTATATTGTTCTTTGCTTTGGTAATTACATTTCTTCACTAACACATTAATTTCACCCCATAGCATCATAACATTAGTCAAATTTACATCATTATTCATCATCATATGCAACTCCCAATCCCAAAGGCTTTCTATTAATAGTGCTTCCAAATCTACTGAATTCATATTTTAGCTCCATTATTGGCACCTTTACCTGTTTTCACACCATGGGACTAGGTGTTGTGACCACTGGATCAAGCCTCTAGGTACTTAGCATGTTTAAGCCCTTTACGGGCCAAAAATTTTTGTTAATGGATCCACGCCATTGGTCTCATTTCTACGCGAAATGACCAACACATAACGCTAAGTCCATAGCTCCCAAGCCTTACTTTTTAGATTTGTGACTCTTATTATTCCACCACACCCCTCATCTATTTCTACGTAAAATGACCGAGGGTCAGGTCTTAGCCCGTAGCCCTTCTATCCTGACACGTTACCTCACACCCTCTTCATAAACCGTTGGGGTTTATCTTTCGAGTCGACATGTCCCATGGGGTCCATCTGCATGTGCTTTAATTAGTTCCACAAAGTAACCTATCTGTATTCTGGGTCAAGAATATTTTTTATGGTTTCTACTTGTCGAGATTGTTGATATATGGCACGCCATGTAATTCTTCACGGCTTGAGAGATATTCATGTTTGAAGTTTGTTAGCCCAGTTAGTGGGCTAAAATGCCATGGGGTTGTGGCATGGGTCGTTGAAAAGTCAATAATTAATCATTTTTAAGGTCCTAAAATCCCTTCCATGTTCACTTGTTGAAGCCCCTCTCAACTTAAGATTTTATATAAACTGTGATCCTCATATGCTCCTTATGTAAGGATTTTGCTACTTGAAACAGGTTATCGTGGAATTTGCACTATAACGTTTTTTCTACAAAGGGCCAGAAGCTGAAATTTTTATGAGGCGAAACTGAAATCTTGAGGAAGCTCCTGTAAAAATTTTAGATCAAGGTGCACAATATTTTCGGAGATATGATCTGTGGAAGTCAGTATTTTTGCAGGCTCCTGAACTTCATCTCAAAGAAGTGACATTAGGGAAATCGTCATAACTCTCTCTCTGAGTATCGGATTGGAATTCTATAAAAAGTGATGGATAGTGCACAAGAATTTCACCACATGAAGTCTTCAAGTGGGCAGCACTGCATACATTCATTGTAAAGGTATCATTGTACTAAGTCATTGTAAAAATTGTACAAGTGTCTATCTGCCAAGAGTTGAAGAGGCAGTGTCAGGAGGTCTAGAATCATCATTAGGTGGTTGTGTCATAGTTGGGGTTATGGTCTAGTGTGTCTTCTTCTTCTACATCATTCTATATCATTGTAAAGTGGACCATTTTCCTTGGTACTGGAGTCATTCTTGTTTTATTATTCTATAGGGTAGTAGGGTGGTGCTAGGCTGGTGCATGGAGTCACCAATAGGTTCAAGCTTGTGAAAAATTTAGGGTTGTAGGGTGGTGCTAGGGTGAGTTGTAGCTCAGTGGGTGTTGGGGCATCTGTTCAGTTGAATACTGAAGAATCTCGGGCGTTGGGGCGTCCATCCAGCGGGAGCTAGAGAAGAATGCTTTTCTAGATTCTAGGAAGTTGGAACTTCATTTTCAATTGGAGTTGAATATTAAAGAATTATTAGAAAATCATTCAGGTCTTTTTTGTCCCGGAGTGGGTTTCCACCTAAAAAAATGTGTGCATTTTTGTTCCTTTTGTTTACTACTATCATTGTATAAACACTGATAATAATTGAAGATTAACTAATGCTCTGAAAGACTAATAATAATACTAATTGAAAGGAATATTGATCCCCCCCCTCTCTTAGTATTTCCAACAGTATATAGAGTTGAATCTCAAGATAATTTAACTTGAGTAAAACCATTCTCGCTAGCCCAGGCGACCTCCCATGGAAGAAGAAAATATAAAAGATATAGAAGGAGATACAATGAATTTTTTGCTCGAGGAATAAGATGATGGAGAATTTTTCCTAGATCCTTTGATGAATGCCAACAATGGTTAATGCACCTTCAATAAGGAGGTGCGTCACCCTTCAAGGTATAAGTTAGCTTTGATATCCATTTATTCAAATGCCAAATATATGTAAATGGTTTGGATAAATGGTTAAATATGTTAGAGGGCTATTACTTTGTCCATTTTTTTTCCAACAATGAGAAAATCACCTCCAAACTCTTGAAAGCCATTCCCCATGTTAAATATTGGTAGGAAGCTTACTGGGAGAGACATAATGAAGACACACATGTGATTTTCAATGCATGACCCACTTGGGATGTTTTTATTAATTCCCTCAAGGAATAATTATACCCTATAGGGAACTATGCTAACCAATACATGAGATGAAAAACTTTGCGATAGGAGAGAGACCATATAGTACTAGAGTACACCAATAATTTTCATACCTTGCACTCAAAGTTGGGTATAAAATATTCTAACTGGCACCTGGATTTGAATTTCCATCATGGCTTACATAGGTGAATCCAAATGGGGATGGATTTCTTGGACATATCCTCACTAGGAATTGCTTATCAATATGCTATCAAACTAGAGTAGAAATTGAAGCAAAGGAATAAGTGGATTTTTGGATCTACAAATCCACTGCAAAAAGAGATTGGGAATAGAGGCCCTAAATCATATAAAAGGGGAGAAAACAAGGAGATCCAACTGAAATTGCAAGCAAAGAAGGGCAATGGGAAGTTGAAAAGGGACACTAGAAAGTAGTGTGAGTTCCACAAAATCCCTTGGCACAACATTGATGAATGCCACTTGAAACAATCATTGTTAGATGAGCTTGAAGAGAAAATAACATACTTTGGATTAGATATTGATTCAAAATATGATAAGTGAAACATGACCATTGATGTAGAACCCAATGCTATCGTTGCAACTACAAAGATCTAACCAGAAGAGTCAGAGGATCTTAAGGATGGGGAAGGATTATTCCATTCACATATGTGGGTGAAGGGGACCCAGCTACATTTCATTGTTAATAGTGAAATCCAGAAGGAAGTAATATTTTTTTATTTCATCAAGAGATTGAAGTTGTCAACAGTGCCACACCCCCAACCATACCCATATAGTTGGTTGATCTATGGATGAGACATCCATGTCAACTAGTAATGTCACTTTTCCTACAACATGAATCCATTCAAACATGAGGCATTGTGTGATATTTCCCAACTCGAGGCAGCGATTCAGAGTATTATGAAAAGATAAAAAACACACGGGGAAAAGTGCAACCCTTTGCCATTGATGTCAAAGGGGGAGGAAAAGCGAGCAAAATAAGAAAGGCTCTTCTGTAAAGTAGATAGAGGAAGAAAGACAAGATACTTCTTAGAATGAAAGGGGGAGGAAGTCCTCAAGGAAGTATGGGAGTATTGGTGGATGTGTTGCCATCAATGCCAAAGGGGGAGACTATTGGAAATATTGTCATTGATGGCAAAGGAGCACCAACAGAACTATCATTAAGAAAAAGGAGCTCAGGAGAGATCAACGCGTGCAAAAAGTGCAATAAGAAGCATAGGCAGCCCAGGAGAGATACACAGAGGCAGCATAGACAACGAAAGCAAAGGCGTGCAGCAGAGGCAGCGAAGGCAGCAGAGGCAGCAGAGGGAGCGAAGGCAGTTAAAACCTCGTGCAAGAGGCATGCAGCAGAGGCAGCGAAGGCAGCAGAGCAAGTATGGGCAGCTAAAGGAAGGACATGATGATTTTATTAGTAGAATAATCAAAGGCTATTAATAATATTTCCTTGTTACCTGGCTTTTCTTTGAGAAATTGAGAGTAAATTTCTCTTTTGATCTCCTCATTTTTCTCCTTAATTTGCTTATATCTTTGTTTTATATCAGAATCTTTTCCCTTTGCTATTTTGGAAGAAGAGGGAATTTCTAAAGATCAACCTGTTTTTCAATCATTTGCTTGCCCTTCTTATCTGCTGCAACCTGTTCTTCTCTGATTCCCGTCAAAACTTCATCAACTATTACTGAGGCCTCTTGATTTGCTCGCTGATCATCATTCATTTCCTGATCATTGGTATCATCTATTTCCATGGTCTTTTCCTTTTCAGCATTAGTAATTTTGGCTCTTTTATTGTAAATTAATTTAAACTTATTCTCAGTAATAGTTTGAGCTGAATAACCTTCATCATCCCTTGATCTTTTGTTTGAAACCTCTGCTTGCTTGGTAATATCATATTTTGTGAATTGTCTGCTCTTTTTACGATCTCTGTATTGGCAGTAGGATCTACCAATGTGTTTTCCACCCATTCTATTTGATTGGAAAATTTCTCAATATTAGGCTTTGAATCATGTATAAAAGGTTGAAGCTTGCATTTGATAGCACTGAGGATACCCTAGGGGTCATAATTCCACTGAAAAATTTCTTGAAATTGATATTTTGATAATTTCCTAGATATTTCATTCTCAGCCTCCCTACTGTTTACTATGAAAGGGCCAATATGGTTCTTCAACTTAAACTGAGTCTTTTTCTTTGAAGCCATGAAGCTTATAGCATCTGCATTTAAAACTTGCCTTAAGTATTCCAACGAAAAAACCCTGATGGTTAAAAATTTAGGTAACTTATAAGGGGACAAATTGGTTCCAAATATTCTTATTTCTGTGTGTCCTCATATAAGTACTAGTCTCCTACTTTTCATTGTTCAGAAAACTGTAATATTCTTTTCATTTCATCACTGACTCTTGACTGTTCTGTTTTATACAGAAAATTCATAGCTGGTCTAACAAATAAGTCTGTGAAATCCTTATAATTGAATTCATCTCCTTTTTTCTTGAGTAAGGATGTCCAGAATATTACTGAGAGAGGTTGGCCCTCAACATTCATCTTTTGTAAAGCCAATGGAAATTTTTCTTCTTGAAAAAATAGAAAAATATGGAATAGATATGATGAATATCTAAACACTCCCTCAGTAGGCAATTTGGCCAGTTGGTAATGTATGCTATCAACAATGAATCTAGCAAAATCAAAGATCATGGCAGGAGGCTGCCCAGGGGATAATGTAGAAAGGAAACCAAGTATAGATGCATCAGTAAATTCATCATTAAAATATCCTAGAATGAAGGATAGCATTGAGATCATTTGTCTAGATGCTTTAGGAAAATCATAAGAAAAATATGGTGGATTCACCTTAGGAAGGTCTACACGGGCAGTTATAAAATTTTGAAATATCATAAACCTTTTAGGGAAATCCAACTCTTAGTACAACTGGGTTAACTCTTTAACTAACAAGGGCACTACTCTGGGATCAGGCTTCAACTGAAGCATCTCATTTATGGATTCTGTTGTGATGGAAAACATGATTTCTCTATCTTTGTTTATCGTGGCTCTCTGATCAAGAACATAATGCATTTGACATATTCTGACCAAGGCCTGGGCTAGATGAGTAATAGAAACAACATACTTGGGCAAATTAGACTCCCAAATAGGTATAGCATCTTGATTTTTATTCAAAAACTTATCATAACACCAGTTATGAATCTCTAGTAAATTGAATTCCAATACAGGGTCAGCAATCTTGTAATCTAAATCAGTCAAAAAAGTGTTTTCTTCAAAAGTTGTTAATAATCTTTCCTTGTTACCTGGATTTTCTTTCAGAAATTGAGAGTAAATTTCTCTTTTGATCTCCTGATTTTTTGCTCAATGTCGCTTTGGATGAGGAAGCTTTCAATTGTGAAAAATATTTTGTGGAGCAAGGTTTGATATTCAAGTTTAATAGGTTTGGCCATGGCTAACAGATCTGTACAAATGGATCTCTGAGACTTGGAAACCTCTTTTGAAAGATGAACTAAACACTTTCTATATGGCACGAGGTTTTTTTGTTGTGGTTTTTGACAATATCGAGGACAAGAAGGTCATTTGTGAAGATGGGTCGTGGTTTTGGGGTAGTATTGGTCTCTTCATGCAACCCTAGACTGCCACTTTTGATTCGATAACGGATTTAATATCCAAAACTCTAGTTTGGGTAAGGCTTTTGAATCTTCCTCTACATCTTTGGAATTTTCGTCACTATTCTTTATTAGGAATGCTTTAGGAAAGTTTTGTTGTAGTAGCGTGAAATTGAATTTTTTTTAAGACTACTTATTCTAAAATATGTGTGGAGATGGAATTCAACAAGGCTTTTCCCACCAAAATTAATTTGACGATTCAAAATTATGTTTGACTCCAAAAGCTCGACTATGAAAATGTTTCATTCCAGTGTAGAGCATGCTATGAAACATGGTATGTAATTTAAAACTGCCCAAAATGTTCACAGAACAACAAATATTAGAAAAAAAAATGAAGGCCCAAATGGTGGAAAGGAGCTCAGGGTGATCTCAGGGTGTTATGTTAAGGCACTTCATGGCGTAAAAGTTTCCTGCTCGAAAATACAAATTCAAAAAATATATTATTATGTTTCTCATATATTAATTTTTTTTATAATTAATAATGATAATAATAAATTTTTTTAAAGTTTTAATTTAGTTAACTTTTAGAGTAGATGGTGATAGGGTGTTATTTTAAGGCACTTCTTGGTGTAAAAGTTACTTGTTCGAAAATATGTGGGAAAAAACCCATCCACACTAAGGTGAATCCACATCTCAAAAAAATCTTACACACTTCTTTGTATTCATACCACAAATATTGTTTGTGCCCTATTTATAGATAAATAAAGGAATTGTTAATATATATATAAAACCAAAAAAAAAACTTAAATAATACTACACCACTTATCAATAAAGTTTTCATCTTTAAATGTTAGTATTGAACTGGTAAAGGCTCAAAACTTTATCAATTTTTGCAGATTTTATTAGAAGGCATGTATGTTGTACTTTAAAACTTTAGTTTTCCTTTTCATAAATTCAAAATTAAAATAAATTTGAATCCATATATATTCTCTCTTCATGTACATGATACATCTATTATTATAACTAAGCAAAGTTTCATGGTATGATATGGTTTTACATGCATGCAACATTGAATAAGATATAAATTTAAGTAATTTAACTTGCAAACTTTATAATTTGTAAATGAAACAAAATAAATCCATTCTAACTACATTCATCAACAGTATTGTAACATTGATAGAATATAACATTAAATGCAGTACATTTTCACCCAAAGTAATGTTACTCACCAACATCCCAACTTTCAGTACATGTTTACAAACATTTCCATTCAAGGCCCAATTGCAATTACAGAAGTGTAGATTGGAACCTTTATATATGACATCGTACCAAATATCACGTGTATCCTTATTTTGGCTATGAACCCAATAACCATTGTTACTCTTTTCATCGGGCACGCAATCTTCATTTTGGATTTGGCTAGCTCTACACTAGGATGAATTCAATTGTTCCTCAATTTTTCTAAGCCGTACAAAACCAGCTTCTTTTAAACGTTGCATATGATTGTAATATAACACAACCTTTGTCAACAACACATATATCAACCAATCGACATGTCTATGACATGCATTATTATTTTCGCTTAGGTACCTTTCCTTAATATGCCGATGATAAGATTCAATGGCATTATTTGTATCCTGATTGGAATGTGGAAAATTTCTGTATGCTTTTGCCCACATATCTGTAGAAAGAAATTTATTAGCTATGAATTAATAATACATATGACATGAAAAATAGAGTCATTAAAGCCACTTACAAGAAACTTACATATTTTGTTTTTGAATAACCAAGTTGTTTTAAAATATTCCAAAAACCTTGGTTGGTCACTGAATCTTTCAAAGAACCTTTCAACTGTCTTTTTTACAGATTCATCATCTTCACATGTGTGCATGATTTCTCCTAAAGAACGAAAAATATGGATTTGGTTTTCCCTTCCTTGGACTTTATTTCCAACATTCTTCGATCATGCACGACGAACATGCCACACACAAAATAATATTTTACAATTGATTGAAGACCTAGAATAACAAAATTTATTAGAGGGAATATACATTAACAATATTTTTATGTCTCTTATAAAAGAATAAACACATCACCTTAACGCTTCAATTTCAGCAGTAGCATCATCTGTGATGAAG